>JALLPH010000173.1:0-39199 GCA_036939855.1 Cyclotella choctawhatcheeana
CATCTTCCTTAACGTCATTGAAACCGTCAAGACCTAACCCACATTCATCTCCTCGACATCCTCCTTCACCTTTCTCAAGCTAATTGCTTTCATCTTTTCGTCTTCTGATACGATAACTTCACCGTTCCTTAGTACCTATAGAAACACCACAGATGCAAGCTCTTATCAGAATCAGCTTTGGATTTGAGCTTATACAGGTTCCATCTGTCACTCTTAATCCAGCGACCGATACCGACTTTTTATTCGAGTCTGTTACATCCGTCTTCTGAAAGCCGGTATATGATATCAATTGATACTTCTGCTATCCCAACCTTGCCAAAACTGAATATTGCAGCATCACACTCTGCACAATATTATGTTGGCACAGATAGTGAGAAACTGGTCAACTTGTTCTAAATTTGAATAACATCTCATGCGTACATATCTACCCCTAGCCATCACAACATCACTAGTAGTAACAACACCAGAACAGCTCACAAGTGCATCTCTAACTGCCTCCAATGCGCCGTGAGAGTCTGCTATAATGACAACTGGTATTATGATCTCATCTCCATCGTCATCATTCTCCTCATATCCATATTTGTCGTGTGCCCTTTGCATCATTGATCCTTGCTTGGCTGCTGTACCCATTACTTACAGTNTCATATCCATATTTGTCGTGTGCCCTTTGCATCATTGATCCTTGCTTGGCTGCTGTACCCATTACTTACAGTTCAACATCTATCTCGAATTCAGCTCTATCTTTATTGTGCAATTCCGATTCTTGTAGACGGATGAGTTCCTTTGCCTCGTCTTCTGACGCGGCTATAACTATAGGATCACCCGCCTTTGCAATGGATTTAAATCCTACTATTCGTACAGGCTGTGAAGGCCTAGCCTTTTTTACGGGATTATTAGCAACTTGAATGAAAATAGAGAGGAATAATATTAAGATGTATAATTGATGATTCGAGTAATACTAACTATAAAGGCTTACCATCATTTAAGAACCTGACCCTTCCGCCATGAGTACCACTGACTAAAATGATCAGACGCAATAACATTCATATTGTGTCAGCATAAAAAAAATGAAATCTTAACCACACTATGGTATGAGATGGCATGGGATACCATAATATTCACCTACAAAGTCCCCGGGATCAACTTTACCTGAACGAATGACACAATCGGCAACAACTCCCAAACCTTTCTCCATTCTAGCATCAATAACTATACCTTCCCCTCTTGAATCATAGTCGGCCCTCAAATCCATCACCTCACTTTGCAAAGCCAGACCTTCTACCAAATCATCCAAACCATCGCCTGTAATACCCGAAACGGGGTACAGTTGACACGCTCCAAACTCTCCTTCGTCTCCACCGCCCGCCAATACGTTTTCAGTGAAAATCTCTTGCTCAATCAACTGATTCTCGATCCTCATAACGGCTTCATCAATGTCTATCCCATGCTTATCGATCTTGGACACTGCAATGACCAATGAAATGGATTGTGGCTGCGACCGCGCAATGGATTTGAACATGTCTATAATTTCAATGGTCTGGGGTGACACACCGTCATCGGCAGCTACTACTAAAACAATAACATCAGTGGCACTCGAGCCCGATTGTCGCATTTTCTTAAAGGCAGCGTGTCCCGGCGTATCGAGGAAGGTGACTGTTGAAATTTGCGCATTATTGTCATTGTCGCTTCCATCATTTCCAGATTCGTTCAAAGGCAATGGCACCTCGAACGCTGTAATGACTTGTGTGATACCCCCAGCCTCCGTACCGGCGACATTGTCACTATCAAACGATACACCTTTCCCTCCTCGAGATTTGGCATTTTTCTTCTTCTTGTCCTTCTTATTACCGCCACTGCCACCAACGCTCCCACCCGATGAATTCATGGTAACCGCCCGTCTCCTCAAAGCATCCATCAACGTAGTCTTGCCGTGATCTACATGTCCCATAATACTAACCACCGGCGATCTCGGCGGCAATGCCGCATACCGCTCCTCCTCCTCGGTCCGTTCCACCTCATCCAACTCTCCCGCCGCCGCCGACGATTGCCGCAGCGCCCTCCTCTCGGCTTCTTCCACGCTACTCACTTTCGCTTCCGTCTTTATGGGTTCAATTCCCAAATCGACACATATATACTCCATCATTTCGATATCAATCGTATAATCATCTTGTTTCGCGGCCGTGTACGATATAGATTCACCCAAGGATCGTAACGTCCGGACTATAGTGCCCTTCTTGACGCGTAGTAAACGAGAAAAGTCGGCAAGGTTTAATGGGGTTGTGGGTAACTTAACTTCCTTGGGTGCCGATGCTAATTTCATCAATAGTCTTTTGTTCTTCTTTTTGTTGTTGGTAGTCCATGATGGTGGACGTTGTTGCGACATGCTTTGTTGTCGGCTCCCTCGTGGGAAATTGTTTCGACTGTTGGGATGTCGATTAGTAGTAGTATTGTTGTTATTATTGTTATTACCGTTGTAATAATTGGTATTGGATTGTCGTGCATCATTATTGTAACCTCCTGCACCTGCACCACCTCGATAACCGCCGCGTGTATACTCGTTATTCCGTCCCGGTTGAGATTGTCTCCAACTATACCTACTACTATTCAAATTGGGTTGTTGTTGCATACCCTCCTCGACCGATACACCGGCATTACGATAGCGTTGTTCCATATCCTGTTTCCTAGCATGTGAATTTTGACGTAGAACTTGTTCCAATGATGTAGTATTGACGTCAATCTGTTTACTGGATGCCGATAACGAATAATTATTGGTATCAGTATCATTATTGTTGTTGAGTGGTTTTTTGGGTGTGTACCACGATGGAGTAAACTTTTTACCAATCAACGAGTTGGGATCGTTTGCCAGTTTCTCAATTATTGACGACGATGGTTTATTGGTAGTGGTGTTCGTTGGACGATGGGGCATGAAGGTGTTTCGAAGTGCCGAAATATCCTTGAGGTCTTCGATTGCCTTTTCTGAGTAGAGCGGTTTGTTGTATTTCAATGATGTAAATGATGATGACGTGTTGTTGGAAGTGTTGTTGTTGTTGGAATTGTTGTTGCTGTTGTTGTTGCTATTCCTGTGATGATTAGTTCTGCTTCTATTAGAGTATCTTGAATTCATATTGTTGTTGTTGTTTTGACGTCCTCGTTTATCCCACGGAGGACTTGACGACGTCACAGATGATTTGTCACTGCTGCTATTGTTATTACTACCATCACCCCTTTGTTGCCTGATGTTTTGATGTTCGCCTCGATTATTGGTATTGGTATTGTCATTGTTGAATGAGTCAGCACGACGATGCGACGGCGAAGATCTGTCGGCTGCTTCGTTTCGTTTACTAATATTGGAAAAGGAGGAGGAGGAGGACCCTCTGTTATTTCTATTGTTAATCTCGGTACCAGTGCTGTTTGTCTTTTTTGCTGCATGATCTACTCTCTTATTGCTGTTAGACGACTCAGATGACACAGTGGGCTCTGTGTTGGTTTTATTGTTAACCGCCTTCTCGTTGCGTTGGGCGAATGCCTTGAACGAATGGAAGCGCCAGCTGTTGTTTTTGTTGCAGTAATACCGGTCAAAGATGATTGAGGAATTGGGCACCGCCGTGGATCGATGATGCCGGATGGCACTGGCTGCTACGAGCATCATTTTACGGTTGGATATTTATTATAATCCCTTGCCTTTGCTACCACCTACGGAAAGGATTTGTTCATGATCATCTATCTGCGGTGGATATGGTGGATCTTATGTTGCCCACGTGTTTGTGGTTGCGGACATTTCCCCTTTGGGGGTATCTAATAGCTAATAGGGGGGGTGCACGGGGAAAGATCCGTCATCCCGCCGATCCAACGGTGAACATGAAACATCAACCATCAAAAGCCATCTCAAAACAGCAAACCATGCAGAATCATGAAGGAAGAACACTCTTAAACATCAGGCAAATAAACTGATAACCAATCAAATACTTACGCTCTCTAGCCCTCTTATGTTCGATATATCATGACAATCATGAACAAACACAAAGATAAACTATACACTGCACAACGAGAAATCCATCAGCAACTCGTCAATACATCTCAGAAACTACGTGTCGCATCATCATCGTCATCCTCCTCCTCTCGATCATTAACAACATTTCCAATACCAAATATTGAGATACTCCATGCGGCACCCGTTTCGGACATTTACTCTGTAGATAACCACGATTCCAACAATGATATCGAAACAGAAGATGTGGGGTATCGTTGCAAATGCACCTTTCAACTTGTTCCCGTGTCTTCTACAACAGATGATGTACACAACGTACAAAGTGATTTGGTCTATTCTATTCGAATACACGGTGAGGTTGTACCTCTAACGAATGGCATATTTCCTCCGGCCAATCGACGGATACAAGCTGCCATGAATGCATTGCTATCACATCTCAATACTAGAAAAGACTCAATAACAGAAGAGACTAACGAGTACAAATATACAGCTTTGCGAAACAATTTAACTTCTGTAACATTTGTGTCAAGTTGGGGTGATAATGGGAAGATACAAGATAATAATACGAACTTGTCGGGAGATTGTCACGTCACTCTGCACTATGGCCCACCGGGTCTATTCCATTTCTCAGATGCTGCTATAACATCAACTCCCAATATTTCCGAGTTGTGCAACGAGGTCAATTGGAAGAGGGATGCTCAGAAGTTATGCAACAGCTGCCATTTATCTTCATTAACTGCAAGATCCAAAGGAATCAAAATTACAGTGTTCCATTCAACGCTTCACGGTAGTGCAGAGTGTGCCATTCGTGATGATTTATGGATAACAACGAAACAAAATGATGGAATAACAGAAATTGTAGGAGTGTCTTTGGTGTCACCCGATACTACTTCTGATGATAGTAGCCACAGAAACGTAAAGGTTCGATATACAAAATCAACAGAGGCATTTCAGCACCCCAACGCTGGAGTAATGTTGACATCTCTTAACTGGTTACTGCGCTCATTATCAAGCATATCTCGAGAGCATGCTGTGAGATTCAGTGGGGTACTTTCTGATATTCAAAAACCACGTTTACTTGAAATGTACTGCGGTTGCGGAGCTCACACAATACCCATGGCAAAATCAAATATCCTTTCAGAGATTGTGGCTATTGAATTAGATGATAGACTGGTCACCGCATGCAAGAATAACTGTTTGCAAAATAATTGCTTGGCAGGATCGAACGGACATTCGTCGGGCACTCAAGTGACTGTAATCAAGGGAGATGCTTCTATGTGGGCTTTGTCATCAACTTCCAACGAATCAACAATGAACAATACACAAAATTTTGATATACTGCTTGTCGATCCTCCAAAAGAGGGATTAGATAAAACCGTTTGTGAGTTTGCATTGAATGAACATATTCAACATGTCATTTATATATCTTGCGGACGTCGAGCACTGCTTCGTGATCTAGATATACTATGTATGGGTGGGTTTGATGTTTGTAATCTCGCCGTCATTGATTTATTCCCCGGCACCGATTCTGTCGAGTCATTGGTTTATCTAAGACGAGCATTATAAAACCTCTACTCCATAATTTAAATTCATATGCACTGTTGAGAGTTACATATTGAAGAACAACAACGGTCTAGAATAGCAATGACAATAAAAGAGCAGGCTATTTTCAGTTTTCAGGCTTCACCTTCACCCGGTGATGGAAATGCAGGAAAAAAATAAAGTGGGCACGCCACCACTCACCACTCACCACACCAACGACGCGGATACGCCTTATTTTTCAGCTTTCTTTCACCACCCATCGATCATCGACGAAACATTAATTCTTTACCATCATGTTCTGGACGACTGATAATGACGACCTAACCATAAAATCATCCATCATCACACGATTATATTCTCAGACTTCACTCCTCCGCACCAATCTACAAAACGCCATTGACAACGAAGATGACATCTCTTTAGCGCTAAAAATTGCCGAACAGAGCATAAGCAATGATTGTATCGTATCCTTACTAGCGATGGTACAATGCGTTCCACGAGATGCTGATAATGACTTTCGCCCCATCGACAATGCAGCTTCGGGTCATGATAATGATGCCTATCATGAATTATTGGCCATGGCAGATATGGCATTGCTAACCTTGACTGACTTATACAAGGTTGGAGAACTGTATCTCAAATCAATGGGATGGATACCCGTCGATACAAGTCCTAATGTATCGGGCGGGATAGTTTATGAACATAATGAAACGGGAGAGTTATCAGAAGAACCAAATTACGAAACGTTGAGTTGGCAAAGAAAGTTGATGCTCTCTATACCTATCTTGATCGAACCGGGATGTGATGCGAATGGTCAAGTAGTTTGGGCAGCATCGATTGTGCATTATCAGCACAGCGGCGCGGGCACGGAACGGCAGTTTGATTTGGAAGCCTCGGCACTGAATGACATTGGTTTTTCTTGCGTGTCGGTTATTGATGTATGGAAGAGTGAAGAAGATGGCCAAAGTGCTCGGCTGCGAGGGACATACTGCGGTTGTTGGCGTGGACTGTACGCAGAACCTATAGGGGAAATGGATATTTCAAACCCCATTGGAAAAGTGTTGGAGTCTTGGACGGAAACAACACTTGCTGGACTGTCAGTGACGTGCAAACAATCATCATCAAAGACACGTATACTTGTATTTGGTCTTGGTTGCGGACAATTGGTGTCATTCCTACAAAATCATGTGACAAATTTGGAACTTCATATTGTGGAAGAATCACAAGTCATGATTGATATTGCACTCGAATATTATAAATTGCCTTCATGTCTACTTGATTGTATATCAATCGTCAATCCAACCGAGTATGTAAGGTGTCAACGGAAAGAAGTCAATTGTGAGTTTGACACAATTATAGTCAATGTGTGTAGCATCGAGGATACATTTCCGGACCTCCTCATGAGCGAGGATTTCTTCCGTGGTTTGATGTCCATGCTATCGAATCATCCCACGGCAACTCTCCTAGTAAATTGTGGTGTGAATGTCGATGCCGTGTCACATCTGATCGATCGGTCATGTAAGCACATCCATGGCCATAGGTCCGGACATTTGCTCCTACTTCGAGAACATTTGTTGAGGGACCACACAGTAAGCGGTGACGAAGGTGTGATTGTTGCTGCTCGGCGACGTAGCGAGTGGACTCTTTTGGCAGAAGATTGGCAGCGGGAGCACATGGGAGAAGATGCGCAATTAAGTGGATCCATGGACGTTGCAACTGCACAAACAACCCAAGTAGTTCGGCTGGAAAAGTTTTTGAGCTTAAAAGATATTGAAATGATACACGCAGTTGCCAAGGCTGAACTTGATTCTATTGGCGAAACCACTGATGGTGCTCTTGAGGCTCACACAGATTCGTGGAAGGTATTGTATCTACAAAATAACAATACATTTCAGCTAAAGCTACCCGCTCTACGAAAACGCATCTTCGACATGGTGCGCGGAGTGGATAAAAGTCAAAATTGGTGTTTGTTCGACAATGTTGATCATGTCAATATTCGAGTAGTTGAGTATCATCAAATGGATAAATTCGGTGAACTCTCTGACCCCAAGCATTATGATTTGAATTCATTGTTGACTGTTGATGTTATGCTATCCGAAGACAATGCATTTGAAGGTGGTGATCTCCTAACACTAGAGGCAGACGGAACATTAAAAAAGCACAAGTTCAAGCAGGGAGATGCATTGGTATTCGTATCGCATAAGTATCATTGTGTCAGCAGAGTACAGTCTGGTAGAAGGAATGTCATGGTATTAGAATTTTGGTATGGACCCGAACGCCAATGCTCGCATAGGTGTGAACGCTTTGGTAGAGAGATTTGCAGGAGAGATCCTGCCCAAAATGATTACACTCAACAACACTCATATCACAATAATCACTTGAAAGAATGCAGTGCATCTTCAGCTCCACTTCCGTTTCGATTAGGGTCGATTTCAAAATGCGATGGAGACTGTTACGAAACATTGCAGCTGTTATGGGAACCTTGTGGGAGCACTGATACAGAAACCTCTTCTGAATATAGAGAACAGGTCAAGAATACAGACTTGAGTGATCCATTTGCGTGCTTTGGAGACAGTGACTCTGATAGTGATAGCTCTTGATAGACTTTACCATTATTCAATTCAAAAGTATGTTGGCGATACAATGGCGGGATGCACACACACTCTCCTTCAGAGGCTTCATTACCCTAGCCTACCCAGAGTGCAATAAAAGAAGAGTATGAGACGAAGCAAACAGTGTTATGAAAGCTCATAGGTAACTCTAAGCTTAAGCCAGGTCATTTTCATTAATGCATCATCAGACTTTAGGTACCAAAGCTAGCTCTCCGTGTTCAAGCTGGACAAGATAGAGCTTCTTGATTCAAGCTAGATAGGTAGACTTTATTTAACATTACGATAGTACCTATGTATGTAATTACCCTTCTTACCCTTAATTACCCTTGACCCATATTGTCTCCCATTGTCGAAGTCAAAAATATCATCTTCTCTTTTGAGCCATCAACTACCATGGGGAACTCCATGTCAAGCCCTAGATACAGCAGTGGTGTATACTGGATGCTCCTACTCTGCCTAATGCTGCCTCCCGATGTCAACGCGTGGAACGTTCCCTTCTTCGGTAACAACAAACGGACAACAAGCCAACAACATCAAGCAACACCAAACGAATCCATAACAGCAGCCACAATGGGAATGGCCGGAGCGGCCGCAGACAAACTCAATAACGTCGATCCGACCTTATCCCCGATAAGCGAACGAATGTTTGGACCCATGGATGCACCGCATCTACGATACATTCCGTCATACTTCTCCAATCAAATTCCAGACAGATTGAAGCAAGTGCTTCCTCTCATTGCTTCGCGATTTCACAAGGCGAGGACGAAAATGTATCACTTATTATGGTACAAACCACCCGTGGGAATCGTTTCGGTCTGGGGGTTTATGCGTGTTATGGAACGTGTGTATGGACTGTACAGTCCACCGGCGCCTACCTCGGGTGAGGAGGCCTTGTTAGATGCCGAGGGAAAGTTGAGTGGTATTGTCAAATCATTAATGCCCGGATCTAGTAGTTCCATCTTTTCTTCGCCGTGGGGTCAACTTGGTGCTCAGAAGAATATTAAGATGAATGAAGAAAGTTTAGATGATTTGAAAGCTCAGTTGAAGCATAGTCGATTGCAGCTTCGGAGGAAGAAGAGGAAAAAGAAGTATAGAAAAGGTCGTTGCTTCGACTTGGATAGAGGAGATCATCAAATAAATAACTTTGGTGGCATAGAAACTGTTAGAGTACGCGTATGTCAAGAAGGATTGATGGCTGCTTTGGCAGTTTCAGTACAGCCAGATTCTGATGAACCGCAACGAAAGGCTTTGTTTGGCAACACGCGCGTCAATGACAGTGATATAACATTGAATTCAGAACTAACTGAAGATATAGAAGCTGCACTGGAAGCATTATCAATATCGTGTCCTCCAAAAGGTTCGCGAGAGTATTTTGTTGAGCAATCTGTTAGTGCATTATCAAGACTTCGAAAGTATTTGACATCAGATAACAATTTACAGAAAAGTAATGGCAAGACACCATCCATTCGCGACCAAAACATGAACATTTTACTATCGTACGCTTCCAAAGTCATTGAATTACGGATACTGGATGCTTTACTACGAACTCTCCGCGATCGTCATCTCGTGGTGTCCTCTCGTCTGCGAAGAGCTCAGAGTTACTGGAAGTGGCGTCTCAATATATCTAGCGGTAAGCTGGGCAGATTGGCCCAAAGAATCTTGTCTGACGTTCGATGTTTTGCAGGTTGGAGCAATAGTCTCGACTTGAGAGACAGGAACCAAAAGGAATATGAACGAATTACCGCAGCGTGTGAACGTGAGTTGCTATGGTTAGGGAGTGTAGAGAATGTACTTCTTGAAAGACCATCAGAGATGGAAGCTGCCGACTTGTTTTCTGTGTTAGGAGATCAAAAGAGCAAGGAGCATTGGTGGAACGGTATATTTGAGGGTAAAAATCCCGTGGACGAGGCATCTCTTAATCTGTCAAGCGAAGCAAAATATGCATCAATGGTCAACACCTTAGTCAAAGGAAAGAATAGAATGTGGCTGCGTCAATCTGAAGACTGGAGTAAGAAAGCGAGAAATGTTCTGGCAGATTCACTTGATTCAACAGTTAGTTCTAGCTTCACACCAATCAATGGCGAGGTTCAATCTTATTCTGGTTATGATGAAGGTAGAGAGACAATTTATGCCGAATCGCAGCTTTTACGCAAATGGGCAGCTTATGATGATACCTTTTCCGACACGACATCATGGCTTGCTATCTTATCAATGGTTGATTTTGCTGCTTCTCACCAAAGAGCCGGGGAACAGAGGCAGTTCCAATTCTCTGGCTTGACATCTAGACTACGACAATATGACTTTTTAGCCATTCCTTCGACAGCCTTGATGTTGGCTGCGGCAAACTCCTTGCATGACAAAGTCATTGATCCACACAGACAAGAAATCATTGACTTCATTAAAAAGGTGTTTCAAGCAATTTGGGGTATCATTGAATTCAGATTCTACACGCCTATGAAAGACATTGTTCTAGATTTACTCAATAGACGACCACGCATGGTTGACCCATTTGCTTTGATGAATGAGCAGGTATCTTTAGATAATATGCTGAAAGATTTAGGTGTAGGCGACGGAACCAGAGCAGGACGTGCTTCCGCACTAGCATCTGCCTCCAGAATGTACGAAGAAGAAGTTGCAGGAGGAGCTATTCGAGGCATTGTAAGAGGAAGAGTTGCCCAGTTGATGTTGATTCAGATACAGCAACTGAAAGCAGACTTATTGCAAGGTATGTCTCACACAAAAAGCGTGCCAATTCATTGTCCAATGCCATTGCTCTACAAACACAATTGCTGTTTCATCTTTTCAACATTCAAGCCATGGATCAAATAGATAATCTAGTAGATGCTAACCGACTGAATGTTCAGCTTGTAGCGTCGATTCCAGCCGTACTAATCCTGTTTTGGGGTACACGTGCCTTATTCCTATTATGGAGTAATGTTCGAATGAAAGACTTGAGACTACCAAAAGATGTACACGCAGAAATGTCCGATTATCTGAAATCAATGGAGGAGGTTTTAATACTTGCCAATCACGAGAATGATTCTTCAAACAATACAGCTGCCTCTCGGGGAGTATGCCTCGGACCCAAAGACATGGGTAAACTACTGCTGTGGATGCATCTGTATTTGAATTTATTGGATTACATGTCACCTCCATTCCCAAGTAAGAATTGCGATTCTATTCATCAATCCATGCAGAAGATGCTTATGCAGGGGCAAATGAGCACAGCGCGACAATTGGAGTTGCTGAAGGTCATTCAAGGGAAGCACGCAGACTTTCTTAAGACTTTGTGATAGTTCACATATGCATCATAACAACATTATGGAGAATATGAAACTAATAAGTCGAACTTATTGGCTACTTACCAAACAATATTTTACTGATTACTCTTTCAATCTCTTGTTAGAACCAGCAACTCCGTCATTGACATTGTCATTGTGAAAATTATTTCGTGGGGTGCGCCAAAGTCGTTGAGGGTTGACAGGGGGTATGGTAGAGTGTTTTTCACAACTTTACCAACGGTTCTATGGTTGGACATAGCTGACAGAATACTTGATATTTGTCACTAGTAATAAGTTCCTAAATAATCAGAATTAGTCAAACAAACATGACCCTAGTTTCGGAATTTTGAAATTTGCTCCGGTCGCCGAGATATCGCTACTTTTCGATTTTACCGATATCGTCGTCGATGCCAATTTAGTTCAAAACTTTTCCGACGCACGTAAAACGCTGTATCTCGGCCCCTAGAGCTCCGTTTGACCCCATTCGAAGTTTGGGATCTCTTTACACACTGTCTGGGCTGTAGTCTGACCCCTCACATATGTCTGTATCACATCAGATCATCAAGATATTCAGTGTTAACAAAGTTGAATGAGATATCAATTTGGAACGTATTCATCGTCGACTGCAACGTTTGGGGTCATACGGTCAATATAGCTCATAATTATAGTAGAGTAATCAGCACTTTACACTATGTTACTAACTGTTATGATATAATGTCTCTTATCCCCTTTTCATTCAACCCTTCATCGTTCACCAAGTCTTGTACTTTCTCGGCAATGGGATTGATGAAACTGATGTAGAACTTCAAATAGCGATCCCTTTCAGCCAATGTCTTTGATAGCAACTGAGTAAATGCAGTTTTCCTTGCATATCTCTCCTTATCTCCTCTAGCCTTCTCAATGCACTGAATGACAAGTAGAGATAACTCCAGTGCTGTGATCTGCACGAAACCAGCTAAGTTGCCAACCTCTTTAGCGGCGTGGCTGTACAACCAACGTGAATAGGAACCATCAGGAGCAGGAATGGGGTCATCGGACTCAGAATCACTTTCATTCTTATCTCCAAAGAAGTTTGGACTCATGGCAGCATGGTTGGAATCATGCTCAGATGCATCTGAAGCAGGAGGCGGAGTGGTGGCAGTCGGAGGCAAAGGAGGTACCGGAGGTGCTGCTTCTATTTGGGCAGCATACTTCGCTCTTGCCTCCTCCAACACATTTGGATGCTCACTATGCTTAGCATTCAAGAATTCAATCAATGCATCCTTCTTCTTGATGGTGCTGGGAATGTCTACCTTGAAGACCAATGATAGTAGTGCAGAGATACACTTAATTGTGAAAGCCTTCGCCTTTATCTTTCCACCCAAGAAGAGTTCGATTGCTTTCGGAACTTCTGACTCCAATTCACCCAGTGTCTTACTCTTTTTCTTAGCAGCCTGCTTCTCAGCGATCTCAGCAGCATGCCCAATGGACATTTGCAACTCCAAGCGATGCTTCATAGCCTGTAGACGCTCGGGGTTGTTGATGAACGATGAAAAACTTTTAATCTGCCCGAGGTTGTCCAATCTTCGTTTAGCAGTCTTCCGTAATGATGCACCGCCCTCGTTCAGCTCAAACATTAACAAACCTTTAGCCCTGTCAACATCACTCATGGTTAAGAGAGACCGTTGTTCATCATCCTTAACCACTACATCCAGATGTTTAGAAATGCCAAACTCCTTCTCTCTATGAGTATACCTCCATCGGAGGTGCTTGACGTGATGCTCAAACAGAGGGAGTCCAGTTACGCCTGGAGGATCACGCATGTACAGAGTAAGTCCATCATTAGCAGTCTTGCGATTCTCCTCAACCTCAGTAATTTCATCTGGAACTGGTGCAGTCGGTGCATCCTCTTCGAATCCACGATCAAGATGTGATGGATCCTCGATCGCACAAACAATGCAAGGCTGCAATGAAGGGAGTTCGCCAAGTGGTATAGACAGTGCCCGATGTAACTCCATAACACAATCAATCTTCCATGCATTACCTTCGTACTTAGTTACAATCTCAACTGCCTTCCGTTTCATTGCTGGCTCCATTGCCTGCCAGAAAGATGGAAGGAGGGAATACTTGTCAACGGCTTGTGATATTTCGTAAGAGTCTGAGCCGGTCAAGTGTCCCTCGATCTTCTTGCAGAATTCAGCAAATGGCATCATATCCGATGGCTTGGTGTTGGTTGCAATGTATGACTTCTCCCAAATATCGGGATTGTCACGAGTATGCCTCACACAGGCAAGTCCACAATGTACAAGGTCGGTTTGGTTGATGAGTTGGCTATTGTACCGCTTGTCTTGGGATAGATAGGCCAAGGACTTTCGATGAATATGCTTGTCACTCTTGGCCGTTAGACGATCGTATGCCTGATTAACATGCGAGCTGTCACCTTCCTCTTTGAGACTGAGGATCTTGTTGTCGTAGCGGAGTTGGTTGGCAGGCAAGTTGTTGGTGTGTGAACCAAAACCATCAAGCAATTCTACTACCCACCATTGAGGATTATCTCTAATTACAGGCAGATCACGATATCCTTTTACAATCTAAAGAGACATGAGTTAAGATTGTAATGTAAAACAAGTGCAACAGTCAACACAATGGATCATACCTTAACTGATATCTCATTCCACGCTGCATCGGTCATAAAAGCATTTTCAGTCATTGCAAAACACGAGCCGGGTTCACATCCATTCGCTACAAGAAATTCATCGGTCATGCCAGGCGGCCTCTTCTTTCCCTTCAACAGAAATGCAGTTGGACCATTACCCCCAGTCGGTTGACCACTCCGGAACATTGTAATAGAGCCTCTGTTTTCAGACACTTTCTTTTCATGCTTCTTCATACCCTTCGATCCAACAATCTTGAGGTCTCCATTCGAGTCGGCCATCATACATGTCTCATCAGCACCGATGAGGAAGTGATCAATCAATTCACCGAAAGTCTTGCCAGTCTTTCGGCAAACTCCAGTGTTCTTCTCTCGCAGAAAGTTCAAAGCTGCTTCAACATTCTTGAACCAACGATACTGGTGAGCCACGGATAGCTCACTCCGCTTACTGGTGGTTTTTTGGGCTTTCACCAGATTGGACTTGATTCGGTCTGGGTTGTTGTTGAAGAAAGTTCGGTACACCCAGTTCTTGGATTGTTGCATGGTGATTTCCTGGTCAGTACCAGCACGTAGGCTTTGGAGATTCTGGATGATTTGGCCGCAAGTCAAACCATCGTTAGCTGTGTCATGACGTACGGTGTGCTGCACAATAAACTCCTCGTCCTCTGGTGGGACGATGCTCTTTCTGCCAGGCTTGTTACTCTTCCCACCATTATTAACATAGTTGCGGAAGGTGCGGCCATTGATGTTGTGCTTGGCCGCAATCCTTGACATGGACACATTGTTGCCATGCTTATCGACCCTCCCCTTCTTTCCTCCACCCAAATCTGTGGTATCGTAGCCTGTATATTCCTTGTAGGCACGTTGGAATACTGCATCATCCACTGCTTCGTATTTGCGCTTACCCGCATTTACGGGAGGTTGGGTGGTTGGGTTCTTTGATGCAGATGTCGATGACTTGCTGAGGAGACGTTCCGGAGGATCCTTCAGCTGGCCAGTCAACTCCGACGGATTGCTCAACGGAGGTCTCTTCTTAGCAGCACGCTTCTGGGCTTTTGTTCGTGGCTTACGCGCCGATACTTTCTTCGGTTCCGGTTCCGGTTCGGGTGCCGGTGCCTCAACAGGTTCTTGTCTGGCCATTCGTGCCATCCTCTGCACTTGTCGGCGCTTGCGATCTCGGGTTTTGTCCTTTTCCACATGAATCCATGACGTAATGGGCCTGAAAGTGCCCTTTGATGGTGGGGATTTCTTGGGAGAGGTCATCGCGATGGGCGCGGAAGATTCGAATGGAAGATACAGGTGCAGGTGGTATGATGCAGCTGTTGCAATGGTCTCAAATTGATGGTGTTTGTGCCATGGTTCGATCGTTTCGTTCGATTCGTTTGATGGATCGCGTGATGGATTCGACAAAAGGGAGTCTTCCAGCAGCGCGATCTGAGGGAAAAACTATTTAACCGCGATATTAATAAGTTACTTTAAACTATTTCCCTCAGCCCCTCTCGGAGAGTTTTCCCGCCCAATTCCGGGTTTTTTGGAAAAGTTGTGATATTGGAAAAGTTGTGAAAAACACTCTATCTTTTGGAACCCCCAACCCAAAGTCTCTGTTTCACTTTGCCCACGGCTAAGCTTGTGGGCGTGTAGGGCGCGCCCACAGACAGAGCGTCAGAAGACACTCTCCCAAACAAAGTAACTTGGATGATAGACTTAACAAATGACATCATTATTGCGCTACATACTTAACAAAATGACATCATGACACGTCATATGACGTCATAGAGCACATGTTTGGCGCCCACAAGTGCCCTACATGTGGCATCGCCCACAGACAGAGCAATTCTTGCCCACTAAAACAAGCTTACCCACCGGCCAAGGCACGTGTCATTATTCTCAACTCATTCATCCCTATCTTACAACAAACCCTCCCACATCCTCCCATTATTTAGAACCCCAAAACAAATTATGACATCCAAACGCTTCATCCAACTCCTCCTAACCGTCACCGCCATCACCGTCATCGTGATTGGCCTCAGCGTCGGTGTCTCAAAATGCATTGCGTCATCGTCATTGGGCACCGCCGCCACGTTAGCTACCCAAGCCACCCTCGAAGACGATGACTGCGTCCAAGACGACGATAGTACGGCAGCCGATGGCATTGTTCATCGTAGACGTCTCGATAAGGTGGTTATGATCGTGCCATCATCGTCTCATCGTAGCGTTCGTGCCGTGGAGAGTGAATGGCCGTGGGAGGAGGAGCTGAGAGAGTTGGCATTTTCGATGGAGGATAATTCCATGTCTGTTTCGTCCAAGGCGGGTAAGAGTTCGACGGGCTCTATTGGCAAGAGTGGAAAGAGTAGCATAGTACGTATCATCATTGTTAGTTTGTCTTACTGGTGTTGGTTTGTTGCTGTGTGTTGTGATTTTTTCAATCGTCAGCATTGGTTCGGTATCCAAAACAAATACCTCATCATACCATCGCATCATTTTCACATTGTCGACACAGAGATGCAACAGCAAGAGCAGCAAGGGCAAGAGCGGTAAGAGCTATCAGACGATTGATCTATGCCAGAAGCAAGCCAAAACATTCACGGGACAGTCACTAGCCGACAACTACGAATGGGCCATGGCCGATGGATCATCAAGTAAAGGAATCCTCTCTCCTACCATTTGTTCCACCAATGCTCCTACGGTCGTGCCTACAACGTCTGGAACAAACTCGCCACAACATGGCACCTACAGCCCCACGGTGACTGTATCGACGTACAGTCCTACCATCTCAGTTTCTCCTCCTGTGTCTACTTTTGTAGTTGGATCTGTAGCCCCGACTTCTCTTCCTACTCAAAAGGCAACGACTTTAGCTCCCACTGAGTCACCCGTGTCTCGTCCTCCTAGTCCCATGCCACTGGCTGCAATCGTACCTCCCGTCAATGTTGAACCACAGAGTACGAACTTTCCTACGTTTGGAGCTACGCCCACGGTGAGCACGGAAGTCACTGGTAAGTACAGATTCAGTCATTACCCATGTCATGAAAATGATTGAATAGCAATATGCACTATAACTTGTGTTTTATATGTGTAGGTCCTCCTACCAAGCCAGGCCGCGACACCGAACCTATCTGATAGAGTCCATGATGTAGAAAAAGTGCAACCGCACAGGAAATATGAAATTCATGTACATACACATCATGTTTTCTGTATATTTGATAGATTGCTTGTTTAGAAATAGAAATTGCCGGAAAGGAGACCGACATTGTACAAAGAGATGATGCTATAGAGTATTGCTGGGCTATTATGTTGACGCATTTGCATTGCCGTTTCATCCTTTCATGAATATCAACAAAGATTTAGTACACGTAATTATATAATATTAGTGCGTTCATAATTTATGAGTATTGCTGTTTTGAGAGAATATGCTACCGGGCACTTGACTGTAAGGCCATTCTTTTATGTTGTATTTTCCTATATCGGGACGCGGACAGTCATGGGTTAGAGACATGATAAGCTCAGCGAACAATGAATCCGGCCAACAAAACCACGACCTTGAGTAATTGAATGGATTGTTGACATTGAAACTTTCGTGCATGAAGCCAGTTGTGGCAGAAGACTGTAGCAACTGGTGCACGATGTTGATTTTCTCGTCAATATCATTTGAAACTAAACCTCTCATTATGATTGACATTGGCCAAACGTCACTCAGGATAATTTCAGACTTTTTATGAGCATGTGAGGATCCAATCCCTTCTATTTCGCCTGTCCATTGATTCCAACCTTTATGGTATGATGGATTGTCTCTGGAAAAGATGAATCGTTTTGTATTCTGATATATTTGATTGTCATAATTATATCCAAGGTAAGGAATGGAGAGTAGACTCGGGACGTTTGCATCATCCATCAAAAAGTAATTACCAAATCCATCTACTTCATAAGCGTAGATTGGGCCATATTTCTCATGGTGAATGATGCCGTATCTTTCGATGCCGTCTTGTATCTCATTTCTTAGCTTTTTCATCCGCTTCTTTAGAGAATTGTTGTTCCATAGATCATCATTTATTTTCATCATATAATCGAGCACAACAACTGTGAACATATTCGCTGGAATCAAGTACCTCCAGTCAATCAAAGGATATTGAGAGTGTCAGTATGTGTTGCAGTGCCAAATATTGTTAGTTCTCTTCAATAAGGCTCACCCATAAACACAAGTCTCATCACTTGGTCGAAATCCACTCCATGTCAGACCAGCCGTATGATTTGTCTTGGTTCCTTTCCCATTTCGAGGCATCTGATTTGGGTTATACCAATACGACCTGCCGCATTCGTAGCAATCAAATAATTTCCCCGACGGAAATGCATCTAGTTCATGCCTTTGTTCAGCAATCCATAAGTCAACCATAATCTGTACTGCCTCAATGACTTCGTTCCTCTTCAATATTAAATGATTGGGAAAGCTCTGGTAGAAGTAATATATCATCCTCATAAAATAGCATCCGCTGTCAAGTTCATAATTACGTGTAGCGACATACCCATGCCTCCCCAATGCATTCTTCTCAAACTTTGTGCGATTCTTAATGATACTCGAAAAGGCATTTGCTTAAAAATGATGATGACAAACTTTCGAATAAGGTTTCATTGAGGTGCAAAAACAATGAGAAATTTGAGCAATAACATTACCATATGGATCATGCCGTATTAATCTGGCAGTTTTGAGTATCAGTCCACTCACTACACGTTCTAACCTCGGATCAATTTGCACAAGTGATTTGCCTTCATAGATGTTTGGCAGTAGTAGAGGGTGGATTTGAGCAGCCGAGTCACGCAGCCACATATCCTTGATATCACCTGTTATGACAAATGTCTCTTTATTTGGCAGAACTATTGTGGTGGTTTCGAGTGTGTGCCATAAGGCCCTGTGGCATTGAGTGACTGCTTCTTTCGAAAGTTGGACTGACGCGACTTGATTACGATGATCTATTGGACAGTTTGGCAAGTCTGTTGCATCGTAGGCAGTAGGTGTGATGGCATGTGTAAGCAAATTAATTCTGCGAGAACTTCCTGCTCTTCGAAAGAAAACGCGACTGACTTGATTTGTATCATTGAGATGACTGTCTAGCGTGACTGCCGAGAAAGCGATCACAGCAAACCATAGCACAAAGAGAACAGCTACGGAGGTAAAGATGTGACTGCTCCTCGTGTTGTAGTCTCGATTGATTGTGGCATTCCTTCTTCTCATGTCAAGGGGGCAAGGGGGGTTCACATAATACTATCATCGCATCGATCGATGATCGATGACAGCTCCTTTTTTGGCGGGATGATGGGGTTTTACTGATTGGTGGGCAAATGTAACACCAATAATATCTCTAGATAACAGTGAACCTTAAAATCGCTTCCTAACAATCCTTCAACTCCAAATCATTATTACGCGAACGAACCGACACATCATCATTATTATGTAGATCAATGATCGCCTTTGTGGCTGCAGCTACAGTGGTGGCTTCACTCATGTCCGTTTCAGCGGATGGCTTGGATCTCTCTCACTTCATAGATCCAAAATCAGTAGAAATCAAGGATGGTCTGGTTGCACCAAGTTGCACCTTCCAGTATTTCCGTGGTCATTCCTCACTTCTTAGAACTGAAACAACGCCATCTTCATCTATCATTGAAGCAACAAACGTCTTCTTTTCGAAGAAAGAGAAACTGCTCCGATGGCTAGAGAGTCACAATAACACAAAACTCCTAGATTTCGGGCAGGTAAGCTGCTCAAGTTGTTTTGCAGCAATTCTCAATGACGAATACGCCTTCCGCCACATATACAAGGCGGGAGGGACGGCTGTTATGGCACAAACGGGACGAAAAGAAGTTCGAGAAAAAGACTATGGAAATCGGTTACTTTTGGCAACAGTCAGGGATCCCATTGACCATTTTCTCAGCGGATGGGCCGAGTGTGGCAGACGAAACATTGCACGCATGGCGAACAAGAAACAAGCCATCAATGACATTAATGCAACGTCTTATGACGATCGTGTCTTTCAATGGTTGGGACGCGCTATGCGTCATCAGTACAACACACCAAATGAATGGTATACTTGTATCAATCATTCATTGCCACAAGCAAACTATCTACTTCGCAAGACGCAACATCCACGTCTAATACAATATCAACGTCGAAAACACGGGCAAAGTTATCACAGCAGTAACTACTTTCATCCAAGATTAGATCTTGTGGGAGATATGTATGAATTGCCTGAACTATTGCGTTTGGTTGGATTTGATTACAACGAAACTATTGGTATACCCAACAATGCCACATCCAACAGCATTGTAAATATCTTGTGGCCCAAGAATAAATCTTTGTTGTCCAATCGAACCGTCGATGCGCTGTGCAAGTTTCTAGCATTGGATTATTATTTATTTGACTTTGAACCACCAGTACGATGTCAGGATTGGATTCGTAGGGATAGAAATGTTATAGATAAATGTGATATTAAGATAGATTGCTAAGAAGCACAGAAAAAGGAGGCATAATGTATAATAAGCAAATGATGCAATAGATGGTGTTCCTAGCAATACATTTTCCAAAATTTACAAGCTTACTATACTGACAAATTCCTTCATCAGCACTAGGAGTAAAAGTCCTTAGCCAGTCGAACAATGCTGGAAAGGAACGGGCTAACCGAGAGCATTGGTTCCTTATATGAATATGCTGTATTCTATTACTTAACATGGATGCTGGGTAGAAGTAAGTATAAAATACACTGGCTAGGGTGTCGAACTTCTTAATGTGTGAAGGATCAATCGTATCCTTTAACTTAACTACGGGAAAACACAGCAAGATATCATATTGCGATTATGATATAGTAAATCACACCATGTAAATGATTGCACTCTTATCAGCTTAACTCCCATTATTTACAGAAACGGCATATTCTTTTCTTGAGATCTTCATCGGCAATTTCCCCGTCGTCATATTTAACACACACCCGGTGCTTGTTATAAATCTTTGCTACAACACCTGAGAGAGTTTTTTTCTCTCTTCCTAATCTTGCCTCGTGATTTAGACTTCGGTTTCACAGCACTCTTAACCGACTAATTGTAGTAGATATAGGACACAATTCACTTACATGGTTTGTGAGAGCTGTAGAACTTTCCATTTAAATTTTGTCGTTTGTGGACTGTTTGGCAGTCCCAGAGATAGACTTTCTTGTCGCATTCTGCATGTTTGCCATTTTGGACTTGGATTTGTACGGACGAGTTTTCCTTGCAGGCTTTGATGCGGTTTGCACCATAGGTACCGGTATCTCATCATTTGTCACACTGATGCATCTTTGCATTAATTGTGTTGCATATGATTCCAATTCATTTATTGCACCATGCGTAAGAGTGCACTTATGCGTGCTTAGTTGTGGCATGAGTGTCATAATGCCTCTTTCTTCATTCGTCTCCCAGCGAGGTGTAATTGTGCGGCGTCTTTTTGTTTCATTTGACAGCATGTTGATATTTGGCTTGGGTTGCAGTAAATTGCTCTTCTTTTGTTTTGTCTTAGATTCTTTCAAATCTACAACAACAGTGATCTTATGATATTTGTGGGTACTCAACTGTGGTACTAGTGACATGATGCCTCTTTCTTTGATAATCTCCCAGCGAGGAGTAACTGAACGGCTTGCTTTTGCTTCCTGTAAAACCGTTTCAGAGATTTGTGTCGAATCTTGAATGCCATCCATTCCATTCTTGTCATTGGAAGACTT
The DNA here is from genome assembly GCA_036939855.1 of Cyclotella choctawhatcheeana. Classification (NCBI taxonomy): domain Eukaryota; phylum Bacillariophyta; class Thalassiosirophyceae; order Thalassiosirales; family Thalassiosiraceae; genus Cyclotella; species Cyclotella choctawhatcheeana. The sequence continues at coordinate 21,792 of JALLPH010000173.1, forward strand.
TTTGACAGCCCTATGAATAGATTTTCTTGTCCCTTTCTTCATATTTGCAACCTTTGTAGATTTGAAGATACTTGATTTCACTGGTGGTGTTGATATGGCTCGATTGCATTTTGGGGCCACCAGTTTTTGCACTGATGAATCATTTTTCGACACACTGATATATCTCTGTATCAATTGCATTGTGTATGACTCTAATTCATCTATTGTGTCATGCGTAAGAAAGCACTTCTTTATTTTCTCCTGGTAAGACCTAAGTGCTTTCACTGACTTGTGATTGGCATCTATTTTCTTCTGCCTCAAAACCGCTGCATCAGCCTCCATCATTAATACAACGGGGGCTTCAGATACGACCCCATTCACGATGGAATTCTGCTCTTGTTCATATTGCTCTTCAGGAGCTTCAGCTTTATTTGCTGAGAATTCTGATGCATAATGTGTTCCTTCAGATATACTATTCTTGTCGGGAAGTTCCTCATTTACCTCAGGTATATCTTCGTCATTGTCATCTTTTATTCCCGCAACGATGTCATGATTCGAATCGCCATCCGGTCCGGAAATAAGATCCTCGTCTGCTTCAGAAAACACGGTCTCTTCGTCATATTCGGTCTTGATGTTAGGTGTAACTCCGCTAACGACACGTATTGGATTCTCACAATCCTGATCGCCTTTAACATCAATTGATGCAATAATCTGCTTGGACTTTTCGTCAGAGATCAAATCAAGGTATTCGCCAATAGACGAGTGCAGTGTCTCCCCATCCATAAAACGGAAGCCATCTGCAGATTCGTATGAAGACACCACGACCTTGTTGGGGTGATGGGGGCACTTGCTTTTGATGAAGTCCTCTATGGACATGTCTTTATTTGCATCACTAATATCGTAGATACCCTTGATGATAAGTTCCTGTCCATATGCAGAGCGTACTGTGAGTTTGATCAGCATGGTACTGGCTTGTGTCAGGGGTCGAGGGTTCTCTTGCTCTTGCCGTTGCGGCGGCGGTGGACAGTGATAAGTGAGAAATGAGAAATGAAAGATCTGAGAAATGAATATTAGATATTACCTGTCAGCATCATTGATGATGCATTACACTGGAAGGTACTTATAGATAAAAGTGCCAACTTTTGAGAACAAGCTTTTTCCGCAACCTCTACAGCTACAGCAGTCTACAAGAGTCTACAGCACATCAAGATCAGAGATCACAGGCAGCAATCCCAGCCTAACCAGCGAACGTCAAACTGCAGCAAACCATGGGTGCAAAGTCATCAAAGCCGTCCTATCGCGATCAAATCGAAGAAGAAATCTCCCGCCGTATGATGATCCAAAGAGAAGTACAAATGTCTGTGAATATCGCAAAAGCTCGCGACACCATCCAAATCTTTGGATCGGCGTACCTCACATTTGTAACTGGCATAACCATTGCCAAATTGGCAGGTAAATCGGTTCCACCCATCGCGGGTGTTCCTGTAGTTATAGGTGGACTAATGCTCGGTAATATATTTGACTTGGCATACGGGAATAAATTGGCACGTGTATCTAAGGAGGCAGAATATATAATGGAATACGAGAGATCGCGATTAGTACCCATGAGACAAGCGCCTGTTTCGAGATTTTATACGCAAGAGGAGAAGGAGGCGATGTTTGATATTGCCACTGCTGCTGGGTGTGTATGGCCTAGCAGTCTATTTAGTAGATTGTTTGTACCTGCCATTGCTGAGAAGGACAGCTCCGAGAAGTAATAGGACAGCAATGTTGATTGATACAATGGAGTTTGTTTGCATATATTTTGATCTTTTCTTGAATGAGTTCAAATTTGTTGGTACGTATTAGATATTGTTGCATTATAAAAGAGAGTATGTTTGTTGCCATGGTCATCTGCCATTCAAATATCACAAACCAAATGTTTGTTTCTTCTTCTTTTAATGTTATTAGGATGGCAGTTTTATCATCGTTGGTGTATTCAATAATGTTTACCTGTCTCTTATGTTGTTCCTCTCCTTGAGGATACTGATATTTTTTGAAAAGATGACAAGAAGCTTGTCTATTCAAAAGTTTCAAACTGTTTGTTTGTTAGGTATGTAAAGTCGATTGAGAAGGCAAATTGTTTGTTACATAGGCGGTATCCAGTATGTGAAGTAGATTGAGAAGGTTCATTGAACTTTAATGATTGATGACAGTACCCCATAGTTTCGTCATGGGATTCACGATGTGAAGATCAAGAGACAAAACCATTGAACTTAAACACACACATATTATGTGATCTATATTTGTACTCATTGTGTAAGCGACCATATTCAAAGCTGTACAAACACAATAACAGAAAGTGTAACAAGCCAAAAAAATCATCAACCCTACAAGAGCATAACCAGCACGGCAAGGTAAACAACATATCATAGCAGATTTATTATATCTTGTGTGAGTCCATTATACAGTATTAATCATGAGTTTTGTACTAAACACTATCAAGTGAAATCCGTCAATGCCTTACTCCGATAGTCCGACACCATATATGAAAATATGATTTACGAGGAGAAGTGCTCAAGAATTCCTTTGCCATCAACAGCCTCTTGAGCCAAGAAACCAGCAGCTGCAAGCATAGCCAGACGGCCGTTCTGAAGCTCTTTAGTCACCATAAGGTCGAACTCTGCGGGGTCTTCCGGTTTCAAGCCCAAAGGATCAAACCCGATATCTCCAGGATAATAATTGTCCTTCAAAAGACCGGGTTGATCAAACGATGCATCTGCGGGGTCGACCCATCCTTTCTGAGCGCGCTGTGCCTCGGCAGCACCGATGAATGTCACAATGAGAGCATCCCACCCGTCAGGAACCTGAGTGAAGTGTGTAATGGCTGGTCCGGAGATCTGAGCATCGAAAAGGAATGAACTTCCCTCAACAGCCTCTCCAACAAGGAATCCAAGGACAGCAAGCATAGAAACACGTCCGTGTGTGACCTCGGCCTCACGATAACGCTTAAGGGTGACCGCGTCAGCCTTCTCGGCAAATCCAAGAGGGTCGAAGAATCCCATAGGAGCGAGAGCACCTGGCATAGTATCAATAGAGAAGGCATTAAGAGCTGAAGAGGTGCTGCGGGTGGCGGCAGGGGCGAAGGCAGCGGCAGAGCCGGCAAGTGCTGAGATAAGGGCGAGCTTCATCATTATAATGTTGAGATGTGTTGGTCGATAGAGATTCTGAATTATGAGAGTACCATAATAATGAATTCGGATGGATGCGGGAGAGTAGATAATATGCGATGATGGTTTTGCTGAGATTGCTGACGACAATGGAAATCGAACGCTTTTCCTCTTGGTACTGTAAAATAAATATTGTAAAAAATAAATCTTAGTTTGCACTATGAATATCGTAAGCATTTATATTATGAGCTAAAATTTCTAATGAATTTCACGTCAGGTACAGATACAAATTAGAGTAGTACTAACATCGCATCTCGTGGTCTTGACGAAGTACGTGTTAACAACTCGAACTAAACAAACCCCATCATGGTGGGCCACCACAGCACCACATCATGTTATGCCACATCACACGCATTAACAGATCAGCCGTTGCTTAGCTTAGATATCTACAAACCACATTACAGTCGTGCACAACGCAGGTACCATACCCGGTGATATGGCACGTCTGCTCTCATGTGGCAAGCGCAAGCATGCATCACATGAAGATCGCCTGTCATGTCATTGAATAGGTTATGATGATCTAATGTTGTGCTGAAATGAAATTAGACATGTTGAGAGGTTTCTCTACGTTGGTTCGAGGAAAATAATATTTAACTTTAAAATTGCCACTATTCAGATTATAGAGGAGAAAGATTGAACTCGAAAAACTTACCAACAATTCTTCGTCGCCGTGGTGCTGGAACATGGACAACATGTAAATGAGCTACCGAAACTAGAACCTTGCCCTTCATCTTTTTAGCGATGAGTTGTCAATGGTTATGCCAGCTTTGAATTGAACCAATGATCCAACAAATGAATATAAATACCTGAATTTGAGATGAGATTTCCTTCACATGCAACAATCAACTGTGATAGCTCCTCCAAGCTATGACATAATATTCTTCTCTTCACAACTCTTAAATTATATTTGTGTGGTACAATGTTTGAAGTAGTATCTAAATAAAAATAAGATAAACAAGAAAACCATCCAATTGAATGATGTTATGGATGAGATAAATCTATTCTTTGATCGCGACGAAGTACATATTAGTGGGACAAGCTTTGATATTATTTTGGGCACGTTCTCTATAAATAGTATTGATTTATTCTACTTTATTATTTGTAGCTACATTCTCAAGAAGCTAAAGTATGTAATGTATAGAAATGAGACAGCATGCCTTGTCGGCAACCTGAGATACAGTGGAACACTGAAGCAAATCAGATCGGCAGGACCCCATATTCTGATTAAATCAAGCTCGTCTTTCGAAAAGTTGTCATGCAGATTATCAAATGTTTGTGAAAGCCAAATGGTTGGGTCTGAACTACCACTAAAGACGGCTGCCTGGAACATGTAGAATGTTGGCAGGTATACCAGCGTGGACACAGACATATCCAAGAGAGTTTGAGCACCAAGACTTATCAATCCATCCTTGTCTTTCAGCTTGTCGCTCCAGCATTGAGAAGTGAACTTATCCAGATCAAACATTCTCTTAAAAACGTTTACCTGGTACCAGTACTGGAAGCCGCCCATGTAGAAGAAGCCAAATGCAAAGAAAAGCGATGTTCTCGCCCAATCAATATCAGAGATGGGCGTGTGAGATATGCCCACTTGAGCAACGAGATCAGCGAATGCAGTTTTCACACTAGCAATGGCCAAGTTGTTAGCATTTGGGTACTCTCTAGCGAACGTAGCGTACGACCAACTGCCATCATCAGCAGCATTCATTTCATCTACGATTATGGCAGACTCGCCTTGCATAGTAGATTGTGATGAAAGCAAAGACCGTTCTAAAGAATTTCGTGCGTCGTCAATATGTAATGAACCTACTATTGATATTGTTTCATTTGACAGAGACGATAAACTAGACTCAACGTCCGAAAACATGGATTGGACTTCAGAACCAACGCGTCCAACGCGTTGCTTGAAATCGATAGCATGCACCCTTGTCGTTTGGTGTTGCTCATTCGCCACGCCATAATGCTTCGAGTGAGTAATCGGCGCAAAACCGATTACATTCCTGTAAAGTAACAAGGCAACAAGGACGACGATACGGATAGCAGTCTGCATGGTATTGTATGATGGTTGTAGGAATATGGAATCCGTAGAAGTGTGTGGCAAACGACGAAATTTGTGAGGAGAAAAAATTATGAGAGATGCCTCTCCACATTTCCCTAGAAGATACCTCACAAATAGGTATCCAATAGGAGTTCCGAGACCCACGTTTGCATTTTCATCGACACGTGACATTCACCGGCGACGTGGTTTTTTTTTTCCGGGAATCGTGATTATGTCCTGCAGTCGGAGAGCAGATAGATATGGCCCATACCTACCTGTATCCTATGTACTCTACCTAAGTACAGTGCATGGATGTGTAGTTGCGTAAATCTCGCTAACGATTCCCGAGAAAATAGAGTTCAGTCAGAAATTGAGAAGTCTTCGCAACCACTGTAACTTTTGTGAGAAGAAATTCAGATTTTAAACACGATTGACATAAGCCGATTCGCACTTTTCAGGCCAATTCAAAGCCAAATTTGATCCAAGGCGCCGAAAAACTTGCATCCACTCTCTTTTTACTCTTGCTTTTGATTTGAGCTTTGAGTCAAGAGCTAGCAAGAACTGCAGTCGGTAAAAAGTTGAGCGGACTTCGGGTTTGTCAACAGCCACATGAGCAATGCCCCAAAGTTGATTGGCCAAAAACTAAAACAAAGCAAACATCCAATCATTAGGTGCTAGGTATCATACCGTTGATTGTAGTAGTTAGTTAGTTCATCGGCTTTGTTCAGAGAGTAAATTGGTTAGAATATACCCCAATCAAAACAAAAAGACTCATATCAAGAATTAAAAAACCACAACGAATCTCCATAAGTCATGAGCAGCAGCAGCGACACCTACACCACCACCCCCACCAACCATCGTCCCGTCTCCTCGAAATGGAAAATAATATCCGCCATCACCGGCCTCTCCTGCCTAATCTGCATCCTCGCCGGCGTTCTCCTCGTCAACAATTCAAACTCCAACAACGCCAACAATAAACGAACCGTATCCTCCAACAACAACGTCAATGTCGCCTCCCTCAATTCTCAAACGGCCATCGACGAATACATATCCGCAATTGTCGAATCGTCCACACCGCGACCGACCAATCGTATAGTGCCAAGGCCTACAGGACGGCCTTCGAAACGGCCGAGTCGACCGACGGCTCGGCCTACCAATCGTATCGTGCCCCGGCCGAGTGGCAGGCCGAGCAATCGACCTACCAATACGAAACCCAGCGGCAGGCCGACGAATCGACCGAGGGGTAGGCCGACGAATCGACCGACGAATGAAATGATTTCGATTGTGATTACCAATCGACCGACGCCGAGACCTGTGGAGGCGGAGGGAATGAAGCTTGGAGAATGCATGGGCGATTGGTACGTTATTTTTTTTGTTGACACCTTTTATGAATATATGAATGACCTAATTCTTACACACATTATGTGTCAAACTACAATAAACAAACAACTCAAACAGTGACACCGACAACGACTGCGAATCCGGCCTCACATGCTTTCAACGAAATGCCAACGAGGAAATACCGGGATGTCCGACCAACGGTGTTGCCATCCCTCCCTCGTACGACTTTTGCATCGACCCCTCCAAAGTTCAAGTAATAACGACCGATCGACCGACGCCCAATCCAACGCCTCGTCCCACGCCCAATCCCACGCCTCGTCCCACGCCCAATCCAGTACCAGCAGCAGTAATACCCGACTCTTCATCCAACAGCAACAACAATAATTGCTTCACATCCCAACTCTACAACGAAATAGACTCCGACATCTCCCTACTGGCGCTCACCATCTCCAATCCAATCGAACGCTCGCATTTCCTAGGCGGGATCGTACGACTCGCCGCACACGATTTCATGGATTACGATCGTTTCTCATCGAGACGATACGGTGCCGACGGTTGTTTCGATCCCAATCACGATGCCAATGCCGGTTTGCCCGAAGGCGTATGGTGTCACGATTGTTTGTTACGGGGATTGTACGAGACGAAATACAGTTTTGTATCGAGGGCGGATTTTTGGATTGCGGCCGCGAATGCGGTTATAAGGCAGACATCCGTGAACAATGTTTTGGATTTGAGGAATACGTTCAAGTGGGGAAGGAGGGATACGAGTAATTGTCCTGGGAGTGGGGATAGAGTTCCAAGTCCGAATGGGTGTGATGATGTGGAGGGAACGTTTATTGGTAGGATGGGTATGGAGTGGAAGGATGCTGGTGAGCGAGAAATGATGATGTTGTTATGTTATTTCATGATTTTGATTTTGAAAGATGTGGAGGAGGATTTTGTATTGAAAGATGTGGAGAAGGAATGATTGTGAATGTCATATGACATGCACAGAGCAAAAACAAGTTTCTCGTGGTACTATTTAACAAATCTGTACTCTTTCTCATTTTTCCAAACATTTAGTTGCTCTTATGGGAGCTCATGCCATTGGAAGAGGTGATGCAGATGTAAGTTTCCTTCCTTGTCACACTTTTGTTGTTTCCAACTACAACAACATTGTAATCAATACTCTTTGACAATATGAAACAATGTAAACTCTTAAGAATTCGGGACACGAAGGCACATGGTCTGACAATGCTGCCGAGGCCATGATATTCGACAAATCCTACTACAAAGAACTCTTCAACAACGCCTGGCATCCCCGAAATCGAGGTACCACTGTCCAAGACTGGACCCTCGACGACACTGACCCCCAAAATCCTCGCATGATGCTCAATACGGACTTATGCCTCGTATACGACATTGAACGAGCGAACAACAATTGCTGCACCATAGAAGGCTCGTGTCGATCCGATCCGCGGTTGCGACAGTGTCCCATTTACGACGAGAAGAATAAGCGGAGAGAGGCGGCCGATGCCGTTATTGGGTTTATTGGGGAGTCCATGGAAGACGATGATAATATGTCGTTTTATTTGGCCTTTGCCGAGGCGTGGGAGACGGCAATTAATTTGGGTTGGGAAGGTGAATTGTCCTCATTGGATATTTGCAATGGTCAAAATGTATTTGATTGAATGGGAGACTAAAGTCTCTGTTGAATATAACAGAACCATCGAGGGTAGAATTTCAGCTTATATTGGTTTTTGTAGGTAAAGTACAATTCGACGTGGTATATGACAGTGGATGTTGTTGATGCGATATCGAATTGTCAATTGTCTATCATCTATTTTCATAAGACATTAATTGAGCACAAGTAATTAGGAGTAATGTCTAGAGCAATTTCTAGTTTTCAGTTTTCCTCATGAACTATAAAAATAATAAGAGAGGCAAGGCAATATCTATAAGGTCGAATAGAACATAACTTTTAACTTCAATCTAATAGTGAGTGGAGTATTTCGAGATATCCATTTGCCAGTGGAGCAGATATCACGTGTTATTGTTTTTTTACATAGTACACATCATAGCTAACACAAAGTAACAAAACAAAAAAATACAAAAGATGGAACAGTCATCTTTTGTCTTCGTCTGGACTATCTTCCAATGTGATCTAGCCAATATTGCTGTGGATTTGAACGAGTGAAGACGGAAAAGGTAATCTGGCTAATAGGAAGCACGGCATCAGAATCATTTTGACCTACAAATGCCACCTGACCATCCTCCTGTATATTACATACATACTCGCCAAGGTTGTTTTGAGTGTACGAATCAAACTCTGGATCTTCATCGTTATTATCAGGATTGGTGCCATTGGCAAAAATGTACTCTACGTCCCATAGATGTCTGGGATGATACGGATTGGATTCCACACCAGATTTCTTCCTCCAAATCTCAAATGATTTTTCAACAATGTCAAAGAAAGCTAACGTCAAGTCTTGGCTGCTAACGTCAAAGTTTTGTAGGTACTCTATCAAAGGTCTCGGTAAATCACATCCTGTCAAAATCAGACACTTCGCTGTCATCAATAACGTGATTGGAGATGTCTCCTTCTGCGTCGCCACTTCATCCCATGGAAGCAAAACATGAGATCTGCCAAGAAACTTGAAGGCATTCACCGCCGATTTTGTATCATCATCAAATATCAAAGCACGGGTCTGCACCCACGACAATTTCAATTCGTGTCCCCCGCCACCTCCCACAGTGTAGCATAAATGATAGGTTTCATTGCGTTTTGGTTTAATGGGGATGCGCAGCGTGTTTTCTCTATGAGGTGCCATTTGCGAAATGTATACGATTCGTGTTTGTGTCCAATCGCGGGATTTGGCAACAATGTACACCCGCCCCTTTCGATTGCCCCATCCCTGATCGCTCCAGTTCAGAGATACCCATAGAGTATGAACACAGACCACACCGTTCAGTATTGGTACCTCGAATGCGTAATGGATTAAATCGTTGCGATCTTGACGTATGAAACTCTTCATGAGTTTGAGCGAGGACGTGGTGTGAAGTTGTAATTGAGAATGGAAATGGTGGGATGTGCGAATTAACTGGATTGCGTCGAGTGGTGATAAATGGTCAGCGACATTTTGTAGTACTTCTTTTGGCAAACACAGGATTGTCATAATAATATTGATAGTATTGTTCTGGCTACCGATTAAAAAAACGTGCTCGAGCACTTTCGTATCTTTCGGCAAAATTATAGGTATACATTCATTAAGGTTTATCTGATTACCTGTCATATTAAATAAGCCGTCGGCGATAGTAATTTTGTATAATCCGTGCGAAAATCGCGCGGTCAACAAAATAACTAGGTGAAAGCTAGTGCTGGAGCACGTTTTTATCTGGAGCACATTTTTTTAAGCGGTAGCTAGTTATGTAACTGGCCCACAAAAAACCTAAGATAGAATAGCTTTGAGACAGAAGAGCTATCAAGACAGCTTAAGCTTGCTGTCTTTGAAATACCAAGGAAGCCATCCACCAACATCTACATCAATTGTCTCAGTAACTACAGCGTTGACAGTCTCAAGCATATGATCAAAAGCTTGGCCAAGAGGAGATGACAAATCAGGGCTACTAATACGTTCTACACATAAATCAGCCACCGTTGATTCTATTGATGAATCATCGTCAAACGAAGGCAGCCTAAAATGACAAGTAGTTCGGAACAAATGCTTGCGATATGCGGTCTGGATAGTGTTTGCTGCTGCTTGCCTCTGCTTTGCATTTTGAAAGTATGCATTGGCTGAATAGGAGAGGGTCTGCTCCAAGTCACACGATAGAGTACCCCGAAGCGCGAACAAATCCAGGTAGTTCAACCGTGCATGATATGCACGGCAGATGGATTGGATTTTGGTTGCTGCTGCATGCCTATTTCTTGAGCATCCATACGACTTCTTACAATCCTCAAGAGACACGGGGTTGTCTTTGAGAAACTTCATTGTAATATATGCTTCTCTGGCCTTACACTTTCGATATAAGGATTGAATTTTGATTGCCGCAGGCCTCCTCTCCGCAGAGAACTGCTTGAGTATAGGCTTAATTATCTTTTGTGTGGAATATTTTCGATAGATTGATTGAATTCTAACCAGCGCAATGTCAGTGATCATCTTTGATACAGAATAATCACATCTTGCTGAATGCATTCGAAATGAAGATTGGATCTTGATTGCAGCCAACTCTCGCGATTGAAGCAAAGCAATGAATCTTGTTGTTGCCAAATACTGCCGACAAATAGTTTGGATCTTGATTGTTGACACTTTCCTTCTCTTGGAATAGTCAAAATAGTCATCAACATGATATGTGGCTGCAGCTTTCAGCTTAGAAATCAAGCTCAGCTTATAATCATTTGCCAATTTCATTCTAACGATAGTCTGAATCAAAATAGCTGCCACTCTAGAGCAGTTGTAACTCCTGAATCCAACACAAGCCCTCCACCTCGTTTGAATAACCGTAGCAGCAGTCATATTATGTTCATGAATCAATGCAGGAAGAACTTTTGAAGCAATATGCCTTCTAACTACAGATTGGCAAACAGTCACATCTTACAAACAAATAGGCACTGTTAGATACCACAGTAGAATATGACAGGCGATAATGCAATGGAAATACACACCTTCCAGAGTTTGCTGGTATACTGTTGAATAAAGATATCCTCTCCATATTTTGGATATTGACGTAGCAGAAAACACAGCCACCTTAAACTGGGAAAGTGATGATCTGCGCCTCGCAATGGATTGACAAGTTATAATGTCAGTCATCATCCCAGCAAAAAACTTCTGTGCAATCCATTTTCGAATAGTTGACTGGATGTTGATTACATTTTGTACAATCAAAGCAAATCGTCTGCTGTTCAAAAAGCAGCGCCATTTTGCCTGGATGACCGTGACATATGCCGTGCGATGCTCATGACGAAGACGATCCAATTTGCTACGTGCAAAGTTTTGTCGAGCAATCGATTGACATTTGATCACATCTTTGATAGCCAAGACGACGAAGACAATAAGTGTACTGTCACGCAGCTGAAACAATACGTATTTGTAGCAAAATACTAACCTCTGACGATTCTTTTGTACATGATTCGGTGATGATAGCCTCTCCAATACTTCGCAATGGTAGTAGCAGCAACCCTGTGTTTCTTCAAGTGCCTTCCAGCTGCCCATCTGCGAGCCAGTGTTTGGAAGAGAAGTGCTTGACACTTCGAATTGTTAAGCTGTTTCATTGCATAGTGGGTGCGCCATCTTGCCTGAATAGTCGTGCAGGATTTCACACGACGTTCATGACCAAGACGGTTGGTTTCCCGTATTGCTATAATACCTCTCGCTACCGTTTGACATAGGATGATATCTAAACAGAGAAAATGGAAGAATAGAAATAACCATTACATGATGAGCTGGAACTGTTACGCATGAGAACACAAACAGCCATGGCGTCAACATACCTGAAAGAGTCTTTTTGTAAGCAACTTGACTAGAGTATCTCCGCCAACATGCTGCAACATTGGTAGTGGCTTGTTGGTATTGGCATAGAACTTTCATAGCTTGCCACTTACGAACAGTCACTTGAAGAAGAATGGCATGATCTATTATCTGTTTATGGTACGTCATTGCTGCAAAAGCTCGCCAATTAGCTTGGATGACAGTGGCTGACGCAACTCGTCGCAATTGACGAAGAGTTTCCACCTCCTTTGATGCTAAGCAACGTCTCATAAATGCCTGACAGTGAATGGCAGCTAACAAGAATATAGAACACATGTCAGTATTTGTTTGGCCGGTGAGTATGCAGCAGTTAGGTACTTCTAACAACTCCGACTTACCTTTCATAGTCTGTTTGTGATTCTTACGGCAGTAGTGCATTCTCCAATAAGCCGTCACCTTTGTGATTGCTTTCTTGCACATTTTTAGTTGCTTCTCCATCTTCCATCGGCGAATGATAGATTGGAGAAGGATCAGACTGCGTCTCACTTCAAAATAACTTTGTTTAGCACTGAAGGCACGCCATGAGGTCTGGATTGTTGCTGCTGATCGTGTGCAGAGTGCATCCCATAGCATGGACCTCTCTTTAATTGCAGCATAGCGCCGCACGGCCGATTGACATACTATGATGTCTATCATAGAGAAAAAAGTTAGCGAAGATTATTTGGAAATCACAAGAGCGAGATCATTCCGTTGATAAATACGCACCTTGCATTTTTCGATTATACTGCATTGACTGATGGACCATTCTCCACTGACATGATAACTTCGTAGATGCCTTTTTGCTTCGATCCAGATACCTCTCAGAAGCCCACCTTCGGATGTGTGATTGGATGAGTATCATATGGCATTTCGCACATAAAAATTGTCTCCTGGCAGTCAGCCCCCTATAACTAGATTGGATTACTGTTGCATAAGCTATGCTGCGGTTGTATTTAAGTTGATACAATACTTTGATGGCAAGATTCATCCTATGAATGGATTGACAAGCAATTACACCTATGAAGAAGGAACAATATTAAAGTGTCAGGCTAATACATCACACATGCGATGCAGTTATTGAAGCATGTTTTACCTCTCCTACACATTCCAAATGCCGTTTGCCAACGGAAACATCTCCACTGTGATACAATTGCAGTGACTGCATGAGAACACAACTGGCTTTGAACAAACGAGTTAACCATAATCATATCTATTTGAAAGAGCGAGAAATTAGTTGGCGTGGCTAGTCAATGATACAGCAGGTCTTTAATTCTGATGACATACCTTTCATTTTACATGCGTATGATATTCGGCTATGGTGACTTCTCCAGGTTCTGCAAATTTTTGTGGCAGCCATCTTGTGGCGGTGTAGGTGCCTCTCTGCCATCTTTCTACGATGAATGGATTGGAGCACAATGGTTATTTGTCTAGTGCTTCTGAAGCGCTTTGATGCTTCAAATGATCGCCACCTCGATTGGATATTTGTAGAAGCCTCCACATGGAGAGAGTGCCGGAGCAGTTGAGTTCTTGTTTTTGCTGAACGTTGCCTTGAGACTGATTGACACAGGATGACATCTGCAATACAATATGAATGTTAGAGAAAATCTCATTCACAAATAAAATCAGTAAGATGAACACACCTTGAATAACTCGCTTGTACTTGTTTTCATCACAATGCCTTCTCCAGCCGGAGGAAATCTTTGTAGCAGCTTCATTTTGTTTCTTCTCTGAATATGCAAACCAATTCGTTTGGATCAACTTCGCACTTGTTACACGGCGTTGGAATCGTTCTTTTCTCATTTTCTTCTTCATGTGCCAAATAATCATGAATGCTATTCTTTTCCCCAGCCTTCGTCTAGCAATTGACTGGCAGATAATTATATCTAAAGTATGGTTCAAGATCATGTATGAATATTGTCAGTATGATCTTCAAATTAAGAGAGTACAACATACCTTCAATAGCACGTGTGAATTTAATCGAACAGCAGCGACGCCTCCATGCACATGCAATATTGGTAGCAGCCCTTTTGTATTTGTTGAGAAACTTCATTGCTTGCCACTTACGAACAGTCGCTTGAAGACTTGTCACATCGTGCTTGATCTGCTTGTAGTACGTCATTGCTTCATAAGCTCGCCAATTAGCTTGGATGACAATGGCTGACGCAACACGTCGCAATTGACGAAGATTTTCCACCTCCTTTGTTGCTAAGCCACGTCTGATGGATGCCTGGCATTTAATGGCAGCTAACAAGAATATAGCACACATGTCAGTATTTGCTTGACTGGTGAATATGCAGCAGTTAGGTGTTTCTAGCAACTGTGACTTACCCTCCCTATTCCGTCTGTAAAACATCATTGCTGCATAAGCTCGCCAATTGGCTTGGATGACAGTGGCTGATAATATTCGACGTTGCTGCCGAAGATCCTTAGTCTTCACTAATGCTAAGCAACGTCTGATGATTGTTTGGGTGATAATTGCAGCTAATGGAGAAAATATGGCCAGTTAGCACACATGTGTATAAATGCCATGATTTGAACAACTCATTACGTCACCTTTTATAATCTGCTGGTACTCCTTTTTGCATTTGTACACTCTCCACTGAGTTGCAATGATTGTTGAAGATCTCTTCTGTCGATTGAAAGAATGAACTACTTTGAGCATCCTAACAGAAGCCTGAAGTTGTGCAACTGCGGATATAGTTCGCGCAAAATGTTTTTTCTGAAGAAGTGCTCGTAACTTCGACTGTATTAGAGTAACAGCTGCTGCTTGGCGAATGCGCTTCAGCAACATGATTTTCTTTGCAGCCAACATGCATCGGATGACAATTTGGCATACAATTATACCTGATGAGATGATGAGGAGGCGGTATGAGTAAACAAATACCAAAACATGTATGCCGAAAGTATATCACTAGTGAAAGTCATACCATTAAGAGTTCCTCTGTACGATATATGTTGAGTGTGTCCCCTCCAA
The DNA here is from genome assembly GCA_036939855.1 of Cyclotella choctawhatcheeana. Classification (NCBI taxonomy): domain Eukaryota; phylum Bacillariophyta; class Thalassiosirophyceae; order Thalassiosirales; family Thalassiosiraceae; genus Cyclotella; species Cyclotella choctawhatcheeana. The sequence goes on from JALLPH010000173.1 coordinate 36,816, forward strand.
ATCGAAGCTATCTTTGTCGCTGCCATCTTCATCTCCTGATATTTTCTCACAGATCCCCATCTACGAACAATGGATTGGATACATACCACGTTTGCTTGTGTTATTAGGAATCTTCTTCTAATAGCGTATCCCTGTAATCTTCGTACTACAAGTAGAACTCTTCGAATCAGGCGTTGGCGTCTTAGTGCTGCTGTTTTTCTTGAAGCGGAGTGTTTCCTCACTACAGACTGGCAAATGATAACATCTTCAAGGACAAAAAAGTTAATATGGTGAGAATTCCTATCAATGTATTCAGTTTCCATCAGTTCCATGCTTACCCGCAAGTGTTTTTTTGTACGTGGTCTGACTGTGGTGCCTTCGCCAGCAGGCAGTCAATGCAGTAGTGGCATTCTTACATAACTGTAAATGAGTTTCCGCCATCCATCGCCGTATGATAGATTGAAGAAGAACCATCTTGCGCCTATTTTCAGTGAAGCTTTCTGTTGCAATGAAAGTACGCCAGCTTGTCTGAATTGCAGTAGCTGCTCGGAAACAGCATCGAAGAAATTTCACTCGAGTTTTGGCAAGATTTTGCCTATGAATGGCTTGACAGGAAATGATACCGGGAATTACAGCTTGGGTCAAAGCAAAAGGTGAGGGTTTATTGATGGATGCTATAAATGGCATGTGTAGGTTGCGCAAAGACCATGTTCTACGTACCTCTCTTGAGTTTCTTAAATGCACAAACACATAAGTGACATCTCCATTTAGACGCAATCGTGACAGCCGCATTCCTGTTAGCATTACTTCTTGTTGCAAGCTGACACATTATGGTAACTATCGAATGAAGGAGAGTAAAATTAGAATGGCATCAAGCATTCTGGGATCAAAACTCGAATGAAATCCATACCTTTCACTAGTTGTCTATATGCCATAAATTCAATATAGCCCCTCCAAACACTTGCTATCTTCGTTGCTGCTAAAGAAAACTCTTTTCTCATTCGATCAACTGTTCTAATTGCAAGCCATCGTCGCGCTGCTGCCTGAGCTATAATCACGGCGCCGACTACTTTACCCCAACTCTTACTCGTACTATACGCCCTGGTAATATCCTTCGGAGAGGCCGAACCGACTGGGATACTAACGTAATCAAAGTTGGGTGTGGTGGGTATTATCCCTGATTCGTACATGGAGACAATATCATCGATTAATTCTTTTGATGTTTTGGGCGTGGTGGGCGTTCGGGGTGTTCCCGGCGTTCGTGGAGTTTTAGGTGACTTATGTTTAGTTTGAGAGGGTGTTCGAGGTAGAGATGGCCTTGTGGCTGACAAAGAAGTGTCAACACGTAAGCTGACCCTTGGTTTGCTCATTCTAGGACTTGGTGGTGGTTTAACATTGCCTTGAACCGTAGCATTCATGAGTGATTTTTCATTCAGCCTTGCCTGCTGTACCGTAGATGATGTATCAAGGAAGAAAGAATCTGACTTTTTAGGTTGAATATTAGATATTGTATCTGTTTCTGTGTTTGGAGGCAGTGATGCTTGAGTCTTTTGTCTTGCAGCAGATCTTGGCTTGACATCAGAAGTTCCATGCGGCTTAGCAACAGGGGTAGTTTTCAACTTGGCATCATGTAAATCCCTTTTAATCTTTCGTATCTTTTCAAGAGACTTGGAAGCCTCTACAGAGGCAGACGTCTCTATCTGCGTTGGCACATCATATTGCTCTCGAGTCCTTTCGACAATACAACCCGAAACACTGGGCGCCACCTGCATTACTGCTGGTAGATCGCAATCTACTCGCTGCACAGCAATGGTTTCGCTAAAGTCGCGTGTTGGCATTTTTTCATGTCGATCTTCATCGTTTGAGGGACAGTCGTCGCTGCTTTCGTGGTGATTCTTGTTGGTGCTTCGTTTGATAGATTCTTGAATCCTGGTGAGGGGTGATAATTGCTTCAATCTCATGGGCATGATGAGATGGGCTTTTGTTCCATTGAATTGTTTGCGTTCAGTTTCTTGTGGACTTGTGTTCCGTCGTTATGTCTTCACTGGGCTATTTGTGAAACGAAGTACAAGAAAATACACATGTGTTGAGTTGAGACCTCCCTTCTTTAACTTCTCCCATCTCAGAGATTCCACTGGCCGAATTACGCACCGTTGCAGCTCAACTGCTATCAACGGACGAAGGTCACATGGTTGTTCTTGATGTAGAGGGATGTTTAGCTGGCCGAAATAATCAATCCACAGAAGAACGGAGGATAAGAAGAGGAAAGTTGTTGAGGAAATCGTCGACAAAATAATTTTGGCGGGTGTCGGGTGTGGGGTATGTATGTAAATAGGAAGCGTTATTTATGTAGACTAGCGGGCTACGCCCGGCTAGCGCAAGCGTGTGTTTCAGGCGAATCTGGG
>JALLPH010000174.1:0-34222 GCA_036939855.1 Cyclotella choctawhatcheeana
GATGGTACAGAAGAAACCTGTATCGGTGCAGGGTGTATTTTGAGTATTCTAGATGCACCACGATCCTAGCCATTTTGTACTGGGCAAAACTATCCAAGGAAGTCAAAGGTGAAATGACCCTCCTTCCACAGAATCAACTCCAGATCAAGTCTTCACGGTACTGCAACTTTATCCATACTTGCTTATCGCATACTCACTTACAATTGTTGATAGTTTCAGTGCTTTGTTGGAGCTAGCCAATTTATGACTATATGTTCAAGTGGCAGCATTTCTTTACTGGCTTTAAATATGCTAAAGCATTTGGCTATGGTTTGCTTTGGCAATGGATTGGATTGGAATGGAATGGGTGTTGATGTGGCGATGACATTGCTCTTGATATACCCGCATGCTGTGAAGATTGATCAAGTTCAAGATGCATTTACTATCAAGAAAGGCGATGTTTAACCAAATGTGCTTAGAAATGGGATGCTGTATTAAGATGCGTGTCATGAAATAATCATGTGTCAGAGTCAGCTACAGGGTTTCAGGTGAGGATAGAGACCAATAATGAATTGTCATATTCAGGTAGCTAAAATATCACTATCGGAGAAGTACATTGCATATTCATATTGTATCATAATTTAGGGTAAGAAGAGATGAGAAATAAGATGATGTATCATTTTTTAGGTAGTCATTCATACTAAGTTCAGCTTGTAAGCTCTATTTCGTGGAGAGGCATGTAAATACTGAAATACAACATAATATCCAAAATACCATACTCCTTTGTCAACACATTCACCAACCTAATTTACTCTCGTCGCCGTCAAAAAAAGCTTCTATTGTCCCTGGGTTCAAAACACCATCGGCATGCAGTTGCTGAAGCTTCTCCAAAAAGACTTCATCCTCTTGATTAGGGTCTATATCATACATATCTAACTTCTCCAGCAGTTTTTGCCTAATCTCTTCTTGCTTTTGCTGCAGTCGGCGTAACTCTTCTGGTGGCGCATCTAGAAAACTCGAGTCTCTCTCTTTCACTTCACTATAGTCTACTTCTGGGGGTTCAAATTTTGCAACTGCATCCTCTATCTCCTGTCTTACATTGCGTTTAACCTCCTTCGGAGAACCATTCATGTCTAGTTGAGACCATTGCTTATCTTCCTCATGCCGGACAGGTGCTCCAACCGTGGGCAAAAAAATGCGAGTATAAGTCTCCATCCATGCTGTTGAGAGGAGACAGGCAACCTCTGCATCACCATTATATTCATGTTCTATCAAATTGGCCCTACCACCATATCCATCCTCAACAACAAATCTGTCTTCATCAAAACCTTCAGTGTACTCTCTTTGAGTATTGTGTGCAAATCCATGGTTTTGATTGGGAAATACCTTCACCATCACATCTTTCACTCGTGAATCATCATCTAAGCAATCCTTAAGTAGCGCTGCGTCATCCTTTGTAGCCCCAGGCAAAGTATCATTCTCGGCAAATACAGCCATTACAGCTACAGTACGGTCATCTCCATTTTCGAATGTTTTGAACCCTTCGTGATTTTTACCAAATAATTTCTTTGCGTTGTACTGCGTTGGGTACCATGCTATGCATGCGACGGGATCAACATGTGGTGGAGGAGGTCTGTCACTGAATGCATCATTGTAATAGCCCTCACTTCCATCATGATACCATCCAGACGCAGCCTCCAAGGCTCTGCCTCCACCATAGCAGGTTCCCCATACAGCAATGCAAGACACATCATATCTCTCTCGCAATACAGCTGCAGCAGCTCGAATGTCAACATCAACTCTTCTATCAGGATGAGATGCTCTCCATTCCTCATAAGTCTGGCGTTGTTTATTGCGTTCTATACCATCGTCTCCTATGATCGGTTTCTCTATCCAAGGTCTACCACGGAACAAGTCTGGCACGAGAACGACCACTGGTTGACATTCGAAAGCAATTTTATCAGCTAATGACTGGGTATTTTCTGTAAATGGACCATAAACATCCGATAATAGCAGCACACCCTGAACTTCAGTAGCAGACAACTGTGCCCCCGTTGGTGTCCAAACACCCCAATCTCCCGGATCACGCGCGATAGGCTCCATGGGGACATTGTCATCATCAATCCCGTCCAATAAGTCATCCCTGGGTAAAGATTTCATGTTTTGAACCTCCCGTTTGCGTTGAATATCATAGACTTGCTCCTCTAGAGAGGCGTACTTCTTGGCGGTAGAATTACTGCTTGCTCCTTCCTTATCTTGTTGACCTCCCATTAGAAATTTGGCTAGTGCATCTCGTGATCCAACGACATAAGCTTGGACTATCGTGTTATTCGAACCCTTGTATTCAATAACAGTTCTAGACAAACCGTCAACTACTACAGAGCGACCTTCGTAATCTTGAACTATACGTGCGTCTTCTCCCCATACTTCAGGTGACGATTCTTGTTTTGTATCTTCCGTCTCAACGTCGATTGCATCATCTTTTTGTTTGTTTCTGTCAGAGGAGCGGAAAGATTTACCAACTTGTTCTGCCTCGACATATTCTGTGACATCTACAATATCTGCTCCTCTAGCTTTGGCTTCTGCAATTCGCTTGGCCTCTTTTTTAGTTGCTGCTTTATCCGTATCCGATGCATACGTGCTAGCTGCTGCTGTATTGACCGGGTTCACTCGTTGATCTAAAAGCCTGTCAATTAATTGGGCCTTTTTACCGGAAGTTGGTTTACCCCTCAGTCTCAACTGCTGCTTTAACTGCGGGACTGTCATTGATGATAGAGTTTCTCTTGTCAAAACGCCCAAGTCATTGTCATCTAGATCAAATCCATCAATTACTATTGGCGGCTCGTCTTCGTCTTCATCATCACTACTTGATTCTGCACATAGACGCCATTGAATGATTTTGCGGTTGCTAGCGATGTTCAAAAAAGTTGAAGAGAGTCTAGGTCTGAATTGAAGTACCATATTTGATTGCGGTGCACGCTGTGAAACAAATGCATTCGATGAAGATTGCAGCAATAGAACAGCAAGAGTCACAAGTGCTGTGCGTTGGTAATGGTAGACAGCGGAGACATCAACAGTCGAATTGCCGCGTGCTGCTGCTCTGTCACTAGCGCTGGATGAACTTGAGTTTCGGCATCTCATGATTTAACACATGGAGGGATAGATGCAACTTGTTGTTGTGATGGTTGGGGTGATACCTCCTGGTGATACGATGTGCGATGTGATCAATCTGATGTTGTGGTTGTGATGGCTGATAGATCTTTGTCTCTTGGTGGTGCAAGAAAAAGATTTTGTCTTTCAAAAACAGGGATTCCCGGATTTTCAGCAAGTGAATCTGCCTAGGTATTGCCGGAGGAATTCCGGGAAGTTGCTACACTCCCGAGGGGAAGTTTGGAACACGGAATTCTTTGCTTCCAGAATATCAAGCAGAAGTGAGAGGCGAATGGGAAGGTAAGGACCAAAGATTCCACATTCCTAAAATATAAATTAGGCCATAAAATTAGCTGAGTGTAACGCAAACAACAACTTATTTTGTATGCTCGAACACAGGATAATCGGCCCTCTATTTTTCATTTTTCGTCGGAACACAGCACACGCAAGCACCCGGCCCCCACCCCCAAGCAGAAATCAATCTGCCGCCGGCCTGCCTCCTCGAACAATGATATTATTATGAACCGAAGTCCACAAACAATTACGCTTACACCTCCGCTCACAATCGAACTCATCAACATTACCATAACTTTTAACCATGCTTTCGTCGACCCACACATCTTCCTTCTCAACCTTTCCCGCCTCTCCAATTACGTGGGCTAACAACGCCTTACGTGCCCTGATTTCACTGGTCTTTCCAATCCTTCCTTCCACCGCCATTGCAGAATCTGCAGCCGCCGAAACAACAGAGCCAGCACCCAAATTTGACACGAAGCCTTCAATAATCAATCGATTCTCGCGTGCTTACATTCGATTTGCATCGACTCATGTCATAAATCATTCAAGCTTGGTTGATCAAGATGGACGGACTCATAATGTTGTGGTTGCTAGATCGCGATCTGGTAGTTTCTCTAGAAGTTTGTCTAGTGAAGCGATTACGAGTTTCTCCAGCGAACCGTTTACTGTTAACTTCAGTGGCAGTAATACTATCCCGTTGTGATTTCTTTGACATTGCATCGTACTTATGAGTTCAACCTCTGATGCAGGCGAAATAGTTGTGAATAATGTAAAAAATCGAATCCTAAAACAGAACTATTAGTATTACACAGCTAAATAGCAATTTCGGATTTTGTTACAAGTACACCATTGCAATATAATTCATTGCTCAGTCATGTCGGGATGTTCTACTCCATCTTGAGCCAAAGTTCCCCTTTACTTCCGCCGTAACACTGCCGCGAGATTTGAGATTCGAATTCGCACGTTGCTTTCCTAGAGTGGCAGTGGCGATTCAAGATTCCCTTCTCCTTCCGCCGAATTGATTGCTCTATCTCCTGTCTGAATAATCTAATCAATACTCGACACTGATGGATACCATCAAGATTGCTTTTCAATTCATTTTGTATGAACTCTAAACTAGAATCAGAATCATTAAAACTATCACACTATGCCAGCACCATCCACAAGTTCTCTCGTACATTCTAACACGCGTTTGATGACATGGATTAATAATGCATTTTGTAGCTTGATTTCGTTGCTCTCTCTTACCCTTCCCAGTTCCGCAGCCGAAGCCGAAACTAATAATCATAAACTACTTGCGGGTTATGAACCATTGTATGTAATGCACCAATCAAGCATGGTCGATAAGCGTGGGCAAATTAACCTTGTAGTTGTTGCAAGGTCGTTATCTGGAAGCTTCTCTACATAGAAGTTTGCGTAGGTAGATAGTACGTGATTGCAAGTCACTTTAATACTTGCTGATCGCTTTTGGACAAAGCAGTAGATTAAAGCATAACTAATAAATGTAGCCACCTTGTATTTTAATAGACTATGAGAACGATGCGTCAATGTCGTGCCACGACCAAGATACATTTAGATGAGCTTGATACTTCCTAATTTACTCCACACTCTCTGTATAAACAGGATCAAAGTTCAGATCTGTATACCACCACCTCCATTTCGAACAAATTGGATCAAAATATACTTGAACTCCACCAAACAGATTACCACGCTGAAGGACTGTACGACCCCATCGATCCGCCTTAGCTAACTCTGCCTGTTCTTCTCGATAAAGTTTCTGCCGTATGCGCATAAGCCCAATAGATGTACGCGGTTTAGATCGTTTGCGAGGGATTAAGAACCCAGGCAGTAATTTCCTTGATTGTATGGCAGGACAAGAAGGCCGTATCAAGCCGCAAGAATTGTATTCCTCAGTAGTATTTAGTGCCACAATATGTCTGTTGTCACCATTATCCCATTGGATACACTGTCCATTAATTACTGCACACATTGTCAATGCCAAACGTCGTGCGCCCAAAGAATGACCCATAGTCTCAAAGAAAACAGTGGCATTGCGTCCAGCCTGGAGGAGCAGTGTCTCTGTACTACCAGGATGTTGAGTCACAAAGTTGGAAATGTCAAATACATGCCCGTGAAGACCAATGAGACATTTTTTGGTGGAATTGCACCCGGCAATAGTGTAATTCAGCCAACTTTCAGCAAATGTGAAGTAAAATTCTTTCATGGATATGATGTGAGGGTAGCGCATCTCATGCTGGTTGAATTTACCTCCTGCAATTGATAATATGTGGTTCATCACAGCACCACTGTTTCGAGGTGAAATGTACTGACTCTCTTCCAAAGTTAACAAATCAATAGATCGTTGCAATGCCTCTTTCCCAATGTGCCAATCTTTTAGTATCCATGCGTAATCCCTCTCAAACAACTCCTTCCAAATCAACGTGGCTGTATCGTTTTCGGACGCAGAGAGCTCACTACCACTGCTGTTGTCATCATTTAGCATACGCATCCCTTTCTTACTAGTGCATGTATAATTTAACAGATCCTGGGGATGCAGATATGAAAATACAGCAATTTGTGTTTCACTGGGTAATATTGAGATATCCAAATACCCTCTTGCAATAGCGATAAGTTCTAGGTATTCCTCTTCGCATATTTGAGAAATATTGTTGGCTGATTTGGATCGTGTCGGTTTCTGGATTAATGTCTGATCTAATGATGGTGCCAAGTTGGTGTCAGCATCCAACTTGGAAGTGATTGTCGTGAAGTAATCACTGGCTGCATTCCAAGCTACACTGTGGACACTATGACTCATTTGTGGATTGGGACATGGCTCCTCTGCACTCTCTTGTGGTGGATGATTTTCGGCTGCACCGTTGCGTTTCCACCGTATCATCAAGGTGCCGACACTTGCTACACTGGTTAAGAACCAAGTTAATATCAAATGATCATACACCGCGAGGACGACAGCAAGGAATGGACCGCCCGAGAATAAGAAACCGGCCGATTCAAGTAATTCTTCCGTGGGGTCACTGTGCTTCTGGGTTTCAACTGTCGTTTCATTCGACGCATTCAGAGTAGGAAGGGACGACGATGATTTCCGTCGACGAATTCCACCTCTTTTGCAGAATAACTCGCCCTGTTTATCGCTATGTCGATTCGCGACGTCAATGCCATTCAACGGCACCTCGTCGTTGGGTCCATCGTCATCCTGATATTCTCGATTGCAGCTCATTTCTCGTCGATACACTGTGAGTAGGCCGAGTGCTATGCCTACTGCGACGCGTATAATGCATAGTGTCGATTCAGAGATGTGGTATGGTTCGAGAATAGATAACATCGGTTGCTGTGTACTTGAGTAACTTTAATTATGGCGATGTTGACGACTATTACTGATTGTTTGATGAAGTTGAGTTCGATGGATAGTGGATAGTATCTAGATAATGCTGGTGTTGTTGACAACCTTTGATTGATGACTTGGTGTAATTCAGCGAGAGGAGAGAGAAGGTTCTCTACGATTTTTACCTTTTATCACAGTATAAATACACTAATACTACAAAGGTAATGCTGTCTGCTGTCTGACATCGACGCAGTCGATCTGTTACCATAACCTACACAATAACTCCACCACTTTTCGGCTCTTGATTGATTGGCTCAGAATGGCCAATCTAACCCTACCAGACGCCGACCAACAGCTGCATATGCGACAAGCAATGATGGATTCGCTGCGTGTAGAAATGCAGGAACACATCAAGTCACGTGTTGGACCACTGGAGAATGAGTTGAGAAGTCGATGCTATTTGCTAGAGCACACAAACGCTGCGCAACAGGCCGAAATCGCCCAACTGAAGCAACAATGTGACTTATTGGAACGTGCGACTTCTACATTTATTCAAAAACGCGCTGAGGACGAAACCAAAATCGATGAAATGAAATCTATGTTACAGAATACTAGAGAAAGGCAAACTATCTCGAGTACAAGATTGCGAACAGAGATTGGGAGTACCCTCTTCTAGTACCTACAGTTGATGAACTTTGTACCGACCATGGATTTGATCTGGATGAGGCCATCGAAACTTATCGATTTATTTTGCGATTGATGGATTACACCACAGGCATGAGGCGTGCCGATGAAAAAGTTATCGATGAATATATTATCACTCTTGAACCTTCTAGCGATTACCCTTCGCGATATCATTGTCATGACATTTTATTGCCTCATTGGCAACAGTTCACAAGCGCCTTGCTAGAGTTTGGTTGCTTCGTCGAATATTTTATCAACTACTTTGAAGATTCAGATGCCTTTTTTTCATTAATCATCTCCAACATTGAGCTGTCAGAGCCGATTCTTCGCTCGCTTGTGGAAAACTTGCCCAGGTTCCAACAACTTGAGTTTACCAACAACCTCCCTGATGGGGTTGCCTGCATTAATTTCATCACACGTTGCATAGAGTCTAATCCTCGGTTATCAGAATTTGTCTGGCGTAGCAACACACTGGAAAATTCTCCCATGGATGTTGAGAGATTATATGAAGCTATTAGTAGTCATGAGGGCTTATATAAATTGAAGTTCGAAGATTGTGAAAGTGAAGACCAAATTCTCCATAGATTTCTCATCAAAGTCAAGAGCCGGACACTACAACACGTTGAACTGGTTTCTAATCGCTTGTCGAACTTACGACAAACAGATATGGCTGAATTTCTGGCTTCTAATCCTTTGCTGGCTTGCCTGGATTTGAGTAAGAACCCCTTCACTCATCAGGATGTCATCCTGATTGCGGATGCTATAAAACACAATACCACCCTTCGAGTTCTCAAACTCTGCACCAACTTAGATCAGAGTTATCTCTTTGACTCCTTGGTGTTTGATGACACCAGCCTAAATGCATTATACCATTCAAACCATAGCTGTAAGATTCGTCACTCCTTCTCACATCAGCCTTTTCGTGATCCGTACTTCAATCCATATCATGATCGCAATCTGAATATGAAGAGGAAGATTTACACTCTGTTGTCAAGAAGAAACAGAAAAAATGAAAATGCAGCATGCTTTGATTCCGAGGGCATGATGATTAAGCATCTGCCAAACATATTATCATTGCTGAAACCATATTCTCAACATAATTACTACGACCAATGGTTTCCTGCCGACGCGGATGAAGTAAAACCGCTCTCAATTACATATGAAATAATGAAAGGATGGAAGATGCCAGAGCTTTACAATTTATGCAAGGTTGATGTATCTGAGGATATGACCATCGATGGTTAACAACAGCTCTTCCCAGGGTCGATTGTAAATGAATATTGCTGAATGACACCCAGCCAATTGAAACTTCATTGATCTATGAGTATATAATATGATAGTATCTAGATAAGTAGATCATTGATACTAAAAGAACTGAAACTCTGTTTGACTCCCGTTTATACATTGAACAAAATGTCCCTTATATCCTAAGTACACAAATTGCCCCTCTGCTCCTCCTTAACACATGAACCTTCCTTCTTAGCATTGTTTGCCGCTGACGGCAAGTTTAATGCCAAAAATCTTTCAACATCGATAGAGTTGACGTACCCATCTGGCATAGACAACATTGATGCTCCCAACTCTGGCCAGTATTCTACTGCCATACACACAATTATTTTTCCTTGAGGAACAACGCGAGTAGATGAAGCATGTCTCTTGTACACCATTGCACCAAGAGGATTTTTTATGCGGTAGAGGCAAGGCGAATTGTTTGTGTGAGATACTGTACTTGCTGCTGTCTCATTCTGCCTCTGCTGCATTGCATTGTGCTGAAGAAGCTGTTCTCGACGATTTGCATTGTGTTGCTGCAAATAGGCATTGAATTGTGATAGCACATCAGTTTGCATCACCGGTCTAGACCAAGAAGTTTCATGGGTGTTCTTGTTCCAATAGTACGTTCTATTTGAAACCGGATCCCACTCTTGTACCCATCCAGGAATTAGAGGTCCGAGTTCTGCAGGAGTTGAAGTTGATTGCTTGGGCTCCTCAGTATTAGGATTAGCATTGTCATCTGACTTTGGCTCTGACTTTTGTTGAGCCAACAAACTTGAACTAACTTCTTCTTGATTCAATGCTTCTGATTCTATATTATCAGATGTGGGATCAGTAACTGTTTCGGCTACAATCACAGCAGCATCTGCTCCCTCTGTTGTCTCTTCAGCCTCCGCCGTTATTGCATCAGCAGCCTCTCTTTCTAGCTGTCTCTTCCTTCTAGCCTCATTCGCTGCAATATCTGCTCGGCAGGTGGGACAGCTTTGCTGCTGTACTAACCACTCTCGTAGGCAATGTGTATGAAACGCATGACCACAGATTGGCAGCTTCTTACACCCTCCAGATAGATCCATTTGATCGCGACAAATGATACATGTGTGACCGAGACGATTCAATTCTTCTTCGTCTTCGATGCTCTCAAATCTTTTTTCCATATTGTGTGTCAGACGGCGGTAATTGTTGAATGCAATGAGTCGACGACGTAGTTGCTGGAATGCTACATAAACCTCACGGAAAATGTTGATAGGCATGCCGTAATAGGTGAAGACAATGGCAAAGAATACGACATAGAAGAGAAATTTCGCTGCTTGTGCTTGTAATTCAATAGCAAACGAAAGAGTGGCACGTCGAGACTTCCACGGGTTCGCAAGTCGCTCAACCAGGGTTTTTGCAAGAGATTTTGGGCGAGCATTATTGTTGACTGTGTTGACTGTTGCAGGAGTAGTATTCTCAGTAACAGGTGCATCGCCAGCAGCACCTTGGTTCTCCCGTTCAACTTGATCTATCTGATTTTCATCTCTAGTAGGTTCAGCCATGCCCCCAACAGCATTATAATGGTGCTCCCCCTCAGCGCAGTGATGCAAAAATCCCATGATTCCATCAATCACATGAACATGATACATGCTTAAACCACTCAAGGCCGTAACAAGCAAAATAGCAGATTCAAAGCCAAAGAGTATACTAACAGATGGTCCATCTGTTGCGACGGACAGTGCGCAATGAGCCACCGCCACAATATCCACAATAGTAAGGATGCAAAGTAGAGAGTAGAATCGCATATGTGACATGCGAAAATGGGGTATACGTTTATACCACGGAAGCTTCTGCCTCTGATTGTTTGAGACGTTGTCGGTTGGAGGATCGTTTTCTTGGGGATAGATGAATACTTCTTCGGTCATTCTCAGATGACTTCCACGCAATTCAACAGACCAGTGAAGACTGAATAAAAAGAGATACCGATGAGATGATAACGTTCAACAAGAGTATATTATCGGTGCATAATCGACACTCACCATTTGACAATAACCAATCCCAAGAATCGAACAGCCGTTGCCACATCCATCTCACTCCTAAATATGGTAAGAGCCAAGCAAGTTTCGGTAACGTCCCAGCGAATATGTTCACCAATGGCATCTCTCTCATTCACTCGCAGCCCGCCCAAAAACAGCTTGGTAACCATCCCAAAAGTGCTCACCCCCATCGCGACAACGGCATTTCCCATTACAACATATGAGAGCTTGGAAGATTGCAAGTACATAACAGTCAAGTAGAATTGCTGCCTGGTCCGTAACGTATGCAATACCAGCAGTAGCGCTGCCATGAAAGATATCGTGCCGTAACTCACCCCCGACACCAGACGGAGCAGGAACGATTTACTGGCATGACGCTGCTGAGCGTCAGCGGCTCGTTGACGATTCTGCTCGAGGCGATTACGAAGCGCTACGGCGGCGGGGTTGTCGATGTTGGGATTAGGAATGGCGTCTTCGTCATCATCGTCATCCTCTTGGAGAAAGACGATGTTTGGATCGTCGGCGTTGTCGTCTTGGGGTTCTTGTTGCTCTTGGAACGCGATCCAGTCCTCGAGGCCGGCATCTTCCTCGGATTGCTGTGCTGCCATTTCATCGGACGATGGAGTTACTGCCCGAGGGCTTGCTTCTTCTTCGTGTGCTTGGTCTGCCATCTTGAGCAATCTTTGCAATCACGACGTGGAAATGGGAAAGTGACGGCGGGCGAGCGAGGGCGGGGCGAGGGTGAAGAAGTAGATGATGATATGTAGATAATGAATATGGTAGTTCTCTGTATACTCTCTAGGTACACTCTCTCTAAATTCATACATATCTTCTGGGTATCACAATAAACACCATTAACATTGGTTGGCTAGCAATGCCATGCATTGTGTAAGAGTCTTCTACACTGTCAATGGATGGAGTGATTTCTTGAAGTTATCATTCGCTGAGGGTCCATAAATAAGGTAATCCGTACAACAAAACTAATTTCAATTATATATCAGCGGAAATGACGATCTAATCTACATAACCGCCTTTGTTTTCGGTGAATTCAAACTCCTATGCGGATACATGTAACGCAATCTTCGTCTCTCTTCAGCACTTATTGATCTTGAACACGGAATCTCCAATTTTAATTCTATCTCCAGGAAAAGCCTGCTTACTCTTACCCTTAGCCAACATGGACCCATTGACAAATGTACCATTCGTCGAGGACATATCGGTGACTTTGATTGAGTGCACTGTTTTCTTAGAGGTAAGATCAAACTTGGCATGAAGAGAAGAGGCACTCTCATCACCCGGTAGTGAAACATCAAATGCATCCCTTGTTGAAGGTTTGACATTGGCCTTGGGATCTTTCCCGACAACAATTACATTGTTATAATCACCGCCCATGGAAAATACTTGGCCTTGATGTGGTCCTTCTATAATTTCCAACGCTAGACAGGCCTTTTTTGCCACCGCTGCTGCCGCCGGCAAGGGAGGTTCATTTTCATCCGATTCGACCTTTTCCCAATCCATGCTCGAGGGGTCGCTCTCATTATCTTGGACTTCCATCCAATCTTCTGGATCTGTTTGTGTTGCAATCTCACGAGCAGACTTGTTGCGTGTAGAGCGACGAGGGGGTGATGCTGTTTCTGCTGTTGCAACCTTTTGTTTCTTCGTTTTGGCTGCCGGTTTCTTATTCCAATTATCATCGTTAGCGACATCATCCGACTGTTGGTTTTTGGGTGTTTTGCTAGATACCTGGCAATGAGGCGACTTGCGCACAGGAGATTTGGCCATAGACTTAAGGTTTTCGATCACAATGACATCATCATCCGACTCTTCATCTTTGGCATGATGTTTACCCGTAACAGAACGACGAACTGGCGATTTGCGCACTGGACTCTTCGACTTTGCCGATGCAACACTATTGCTACTCTGAACAGTAACAATCAACTTCTTCAGATAACAACAAAGACTTTCATAATCTGGAGTCGCCGCATACTTGAGCGCCATGACGTTATTGAAATAATTTCCCATAACCACATCCGATCCACAGGCTTTCAACATAGTAAACAATTGGCTCTTGGAACGTTTCTTCACATCCATCTCTTGCTTTTTGAAATTCAACAGCTCAACATCCGACGTTGCTTTACTCCAAGGCAACAAATTGTCAGTATCACTGCTTCCCTTCTTCTTCGACTTACCCCCCTTCTTATGACTGGCTACAAGATTCAAAATAACTTCGCAAATCACATATCCCAATGCCTCCAAATCATCACGACGTGAAGGCACATGTCCCTCCATAACATTCAAAGAAGCATACGTTGGAGTTCCCACCAACGGTGAACCTTCCACGTCCTCACGATGTTTCGCCGTTGTCATGTCGTTGATACTTTCGACCAAACCGAAATCAATCAGTCGGATGCGTTGTGCCAATGCATTTTTCTTACTATTGTTTGGTGGTGCAAGCATGAAATTGTCTGATTTGACATCAATAAAGACTAATCCAGTGGAATGTAAAGATTGGATGCAACGGAGCATTTGAATTGCAATGTCTCCAATTGGGATCTTGACTAGGGTGGAAGATGATTTGTTGTCTTGGAGGAGAATGGAAACAATGTCATGGAGGGGAGCTGACATTCGATCCATCACGAGATAACGATAACCTGTGTGTGATTGTTTATTAACATAGATGAAAATGGTTTGTACATAGATACATTGCACAAGTTAATCAGGCACACAAGCAAACACAAATTACAGCTCGTACCATCCAAATCGCCATAGGCAGGAGGACTCCCCATGTAAGGAATATCAGGCACATATGTCCCCCTAACATCAGGGCCTAAATTCTGCAACGTCAAATACTCGTGAGAGATCAAATCGGCATTCCGTTCCTGGACTGTCTTCTTGCGTTTCGTGTTGCCGGACCTGGCTGCCGCTGGGAGCGTGGCGAGTTTAATTGCGTAGCGTTGTTGATTCGAAGATTTGGTGTTCGATGAAGGAAGGAGTTCGTGAACGGAGCCGCAGGCTCCGCTGCCGAGGATGCGGCCTATGGTCCATGGTTTGGAGGTGGAGCCGATGGTGAGGCCTTCCGGTGGTGCCATGGTGAAACAAAATGAGCGATTTTGTGTGTGGCAGTGTGCATTTTGCTCCCGGGGGGTTGTTTTTGTTTTGGCGCATGTGACAAAATCCTGACGGCTTCATGTCTCAATGTTAAGTATGTGTGTCGCAGAAGACTTATAACACTATCTTCACCTATCTTCACCCACATCACAGACTGCCACCGCCCACATTCAGACCACCTACATACTTATCACCCAAAGATGGACACAATGGCAACCATTCCTTCGTCAAAGACATCCCAAAATGATACGGGTGAAATGCCAACTCATCGCGAATGTTGCATATGCCATCAACTTCTGCAACGCCATCTATTTACGAAAAAGGAATACACAAAGCCCGGATCATCAACTTTCACATGCCAACAATGTCGACGCAATGAAACTGCTAGACGGTGCAAGCAGACTGCCAAGCTAAACAATACCCAGCAAGGTAGAAGAAGTGACTCGGGAATCATAAGAAGACCCAACAATTTTGGTTACTGCAATTACCTCGATCAAATGTTTTCGATGAAATGCTTCTCTGATATTGTGACGTTGGAGATATTTTCATCTGCCAAGGACGTTTCAGAATCCATGGCGGCTATACAAGCTGCTTCTCATCACGGTGTTATTGATAAAAATGACAAGACAAAAAGTAGAGTGAAGTGCCTTTGTATAGGAGACGGAAGCACTCCAAGAAGTGCAGCGTTGGCTTGCTTCACCAAGAAATGGGATTGTACATCTATCGATCCTGCTTTGAAACATGAGTGGCAAGGGGAGGAACCAAAATCGATTAAAGGACTCGTTGGTTTTAGAGGAACCATTGAAGATTACGTCTCTGGTTTAGACAATAAGCATTCCGATTATGATTATTTAGTATTGCTCTGTGTTCATTCACATGCACGGTTGACGGGACCTGCAGCTATCGATAAGATCATGTCCATGTACAACAATATACCGACCACCTTAGTTTCCATGCCCTGCTGCCCAAAGTTTAGATCTCATAGAGATATAGGACGTGGTCCAGACATTTCATATGATGACGATTGTGTTTTCAGTGCCTGTAGAAAGGTGGAAGTTTGGAGTTTCCATCAGTCACCTGTAGTTTGTTTGCCTACGATGACTGATTGAAACTGGCTGTACCTTATGGTGAATAAGGCTATTGCAATAGTATGAAATGAATTACCTGTTTTTGCAACAATTTATCCCAAGCCAGAGCATAGTCAATACAATAAACACTGGTGTGTGTTTGCAATATAGATCATTTGCGTAAACGACGACGAGTTATTAACTTATAATATTACGCTTTCGCAGTTTCAGAGGCAACAGGCACCTCAAATCTTGGGAATACTGCTTTAGGCTTGCTGATTTCCTTCCCCAGTGAAATTTTGCATTCATCTTTTGCTAGATGCTCGAACTCTCGCTCGTCTTCAGGTATTCCTAATTGATTAAGAATCATATTAGATGATGTTGGCATAAGCGGTTGATACAGAACGGCAACATGTCTCATGACTTCCATCAGAACATAGAGAACTGTCTTCATTCGTTCTTGGTCCGTCTTTTTTAATACCCAAGGAGCTTGTACATCAATGTATTTATTTGCATCCCATACCATTGATACCATATGCTCGACGTATTTGTGAATTGCCTGCTTTGAAATGGCTTCACCAGTCCTCTGACTGAGAGTGGCAGCGGTGGCCAGCAATTGTTTATCATCCTCAGTCAAAGGGCCAATCTCAGTTGGCACAGCTCCATCGCAATTCTTGAACACCAAGGTCATGATCCTCTGATTCAAGTTGCCCAATTCATTAGATAAGTTAGCATTGATCTTATAGATCATTTTCTCGTCTGAAAAGTCTCCGTCGCTACCAAACGTCACTTCTGACATGAGAAAAAATCTCGTGCTATCCACGCCATATGTATCCACCAGTTCTACAGGATCAATCACATTTCCCAATGATTTCGATATTTTTTCACCATCCTTAGTCCACCATCCATGCGCAAATATCCTCTTTGGCAACGGTAAACCCGCAGCCATTAGAAACGCTGGCCAATAAACAGCGTGGAAACGCAGAATATCTTTTCCAACGACATGTAATCCTGCCGGCCAAAACTTACTGAAAGGACTCCCCTCTTCCATATTGGGATAGCCCAATGCCGAGATATAATTCGTAAGAGCATCAATCCAAACATACATTACATGACCCTTCTCTTCACCAGGCACCTCCACGCCCCAATCAAATGTTGTTCGACTAATACTCAAATCTTTCAGTCCCCCCTCTACAAAGCTTATAACCTCATTTCTCCTGGACTCGGGTGCAATAAAGTCTGGATTGTCTTTATAGTATTGCAGCAATTTATCCTGGTATTCACTCAATTTGAAGAAGTAAGAGTCCTCCTTCTTAAGCCACACAACCTCAGCTCCCGTGGGAGCCTTACCATCCACCAATTCACTTTCATTGTAGTAACACTCATCTCTGACTGAATACCAACCCTCATAGCTTCCGAGATAAATGGCTCCATTGTCAACGAGGACATTCCAAAAATGACGCACTGCCTCCTTATGATCATTCTCCGTAGTTCTGATGAATCGATCATTACTAATCTCCATCAAATCCAGGAGTTCTCTGAAGCTGGTGCTGACTTCATCGCAAAAAGATTGAGGATCCATGCCTCGACTTTCGGCAGTCTGTAGAATGTGGCAATGAGTGTATAATGATATGATGGTTATCGCGATGACAAGTTTAATGTGACGTGTTATGGGTTCACATAACATCTTACCTGTTGAACCTTTTGTCCGTGCTCATCTGTCCCACTTAGAAAGAATACATCCCTTCCACTTAAACGCATGTATCTAGCCACGACATCACATGCCAGTGAGGTGTAAGCATGGCCAATGTGGGGTTTGTCATTGACGTAGTAGATGGGCGTTGTGATTTGGAATGGGGAGGTGCCGTCGTCGAAGCTGGTAGCCGAAGTAGCCGATAGAGACGACGAGAGACTTCGGGCGATGCGAGAGCGAGGAAGCTGGCTGAAGGCCTGGGAGGTGCCTTTTAGGAGGGTGGCTAGCATGGTGGTGAAGATGAGGCGCATAATAGCTGATGTTGACTGATCATTGAGACTGTGAGCAGTGAGGTGGATAGGAGGAGAAAGGAGAGAGAGAGGAGTCATTTGCGGCTGTTTAAATTAGGAGGCAAAGAATTACTTTGAGATTGATATAAAGCATTAAACCGAAAACTTTAGCCTCCTAAATGAAGCCCCAGAAAAGTGACACAAATAGATGATAACAAACCATGAACCCGTGTGCGGTGTGCGTGTGAACCATTATATGATATATTATGATGTGTGAACCGACTAATCAACTTTAATGCCCTCTCAAAGAAAGAGCAAGCGTATCAATCAAACACTTCCACTTTCTCAGGTATTGCCTGTCGCTCTGCATGCTCCAACAGTCTGATTAAAAGGTACAATAAGACATGACATCACCGTCAACGGCACCACCTAAACAGTTTGCCTACTGGTCCCTCATCCCCGTTCCACGGCCAATCCTCTCGCATTCCCTACCATGTATACTCCTCTTCTTCTTATCGGCCACGCACTCTCTCCCAGGACATGTATGTTCATCGGCGGTTCAATCATTTCTATCGTCTCTATCCTTATTCCTCCTTCGTTCAACCTTCCTTCTAACGGCTATCGTAAGCTTTCTGCATCAATCCGGGGCCTTGAGACGATATGCTCTCCAATTCGCCGAAGATGAACTGTCCAAGGCCATGAATGGAGCATTGGTCACTTTATCGGATATACGAGTTGATGTATGGAGAGGAAAGGTGACAGTTCAAGATTTAGTTGTACATAACAAGGATCGTGAGGCGTGGGAGTGGGAATCACCGTGTTTAGTACGAGCGGGTCGGATTGAAGTCACGCTTAACTTTGCTTCTGTGATTGAAATTCCATTCTATGGACCGATACTAGGTCATAGTTTCAAGGATGTGTATACTGGATTAGTGGAGGATGTCCAGGTGTTTGTAGAGAAACGACGCAATGTGTTCAATTTTCATTTACTCGATGGTGATCTGGATATTCCCAATGCTGCATTAATTATGGAGGATTATAATCGAAGAAAGTTAACAGCTTCGGGTGCTATCCCCCCAGATGGAATTGATGAATCTGATTCCTTCTTAACATTAAGTCAATCAATGAGTAATGGCAATACAGACGAAGAACGATTGGACAACGCATCAATTGCTAGGGATGGGGGAACACAGCCGAGAGAGAAATTGGATGAGGCTGCCGTAATAGTTGAAAAGCTAGTGGGAGCCGTGTCCAATCTTGGTAGAGCAGCCACAGACGGCGGAAGCAAGGCGCTGCAGACGGCACTTAAGAACCAAAAACATAGTTTGGTCAAAATGTTACAATCTAGTACTACAGGCAATACTGATGAACCAAACGATGACATACCTAAGCCCAAGAAGGATAAAGTTGCTGAAAGTGTTAGTGTTCTCCGCCAATTGGGTAAAGTTGTAGAGAAAAATGTTACAGACATCAAAGATCAGGTGACATTCCTACAGAAACCTCCCAAGAGAAAAGAAGGACTGCCTAAAAAGAAAATGGATGTGGTTCGCATTGGCTCATTTCTACTGCGTGAAATGAGAATATTCACCAAGGATGTGTTGGTGCAAAAGAAGAAAAACACTAATGGATCCAACTCTGCAGATGCACAAGAAAATAATGGAGCTAGAACCACTACTCAGTGGTCTCGACCAATTGTAATATGGGAACTTGCAATCACTGGAGCTGAATTCTCTCCTCTCATGTCTGAACGTGACTCTCAAACCGGGATGCCTGTGGTAGGTATTCCGTTGGATCGTGCGGTGGACATCATTCTGAAGAGATTGGTAACTGAAGCAGCCAAATCCAACACTGGGAAGTTAATAGAGACCGCGTTTGGTGATGTGTTCTCATTTCTGAATATGAAGCCTGCAAAACCAGGTAATTGACACTTACAACTTGCCACCACCTGAATCGGTTGACTCGATTTATAAGGTTGAATATTTATGTACATGAACAGATGCACCCAATATAATTCAAACTTTACTGCATATAAAAGTAATGTTGGTTTTACTATGATTCCAATGTCGATAAATCCTCTTTCAACTGCTGTAGAACTTTCAATTCTGCTTGTCTTATATTTTGCGCAAGTCTAGCTCTGGAGTTGCGATCCTCATTTTGGCCTGGAGCCCTATCAAGCCAAGACATGGCATCCTTATCATTGTTAAGTATTGTCTCTATTCGTACGTCAAGTCCGTCTTGTATAAGAGCAATGGCATCTGCGGTCCAATCTTTCTCTGGATCAATAGAGGCTGCAGCTTTTGCCATTTGACTTGCCTGAATGGGCGAAGAAATATTGTTTTGATAATTATTCCGTAATTGATCAATCGCTGAAGCAGCAGCCTTGAATGCAGGTAATACCGGTTGAATAGCAAGCTCATGGTATGGTTCATTCTGTGAGTCTTTTGTCGTGATTTTTGTACCAACCAAAATGACAGGTTGACGTCGCTGGAATGGGAATTCGTCTGCGGTTGCAGATGGAGGAGGTCTGAATAAACTGAGCACTTCAACCCGCTGTAATTGATGAGGCCGTTCTTCCTTGATTGTGTTTGTGGTGTCATCTAAGTTCATTTTCAGCCTGATTTCATTGGCTGCGTTTACTGCAGCCAAAACTGCTTGCACTAAGGTTCCATAATTCGTCTCCAGTGTCAAGTCCAAACTAGAATCACCATCTTTGTTCGTTGGTGAAGATATTTCATTGGGAGCAAGATCTAGCACAGCTGGAAATAATGGTATAACGGAGCATTCCCAACGCTCTGCCAGTAGACGAGGAACAAAGCCATAACTCGAAGCAATATCCCAACCAGGCCTAACAAAGAATGTTGCACTTCAAATAAGACAAATGTTCACATGAATAATAAATTCAAACTGGAAGTATTCTGTTTACTTGCCTCCAACCGTAGCATTTGCACAGTTCCTCTCCTTTCTTGACATCTCTCACAGTAGTTACAGCAATATCTCCTTTGCCTTCCTCAATCATGTCCTCATCTTCTACCCCTACATGCCATTTCCAAGTAACATTGGGATTTTCACTGTCATGATTCAGCATATCTACCATTGGCACCAGCATCCGGCCCTTACCATCTAAATCTCTCCCAGCGGCATCACCAAAGGATCTTGAGAGGACAGCTGCAAATGCCGAAAAGATGGCGTTTAGTAAATCTTGTTTCTGAATCGCTGGCGAATGTTCTTCAAGGAACGATGCAGACCATTCACGCAATATCAAACCAACGCCTGCTCGAACCTCGCGTGCCTTTGTTTGTGCCATGGTCCCGGCTAGTAAATGTTCTATCTCATCTTCCGTCCAGAAAAGAAAGTGAGTCGGAAAGGGATGATTATTTGCATCCAAATGCCGTGGCATTAGAGGCATGGAATCTAAAAATGAACCCAATCTACGTGATTCATCCAATGCAAAGCCTTCTTTGACATATGTCGCCACCCATGATGTCAAATCCTTGTATCGGACAAGTTGCAAATGAGCCAAAACACCAGCAAGGACCGCAAGTCGCTTCCCCTCCTCGGATTCTTCTCGGCTTTTCTTCGATGGTACTAGATCCTTTTCCCACATTTCACATAACATGTCCAATACCTTATCATCTTGCCTCGCTTGATTCTTGTATCCATTGAGTATTGATGTGGCATCGAGCATCCCAATCTCCTCCAGACGTAATGACAGTACTGTGGTGTCCTTGGGAATGTCATCGATGGCGACTATTCCAGTACCTCCTTCTGCGGGCGATCGAATGACGAGATCTATTGATGGATGGACGTGGCTGTTGATGGGCGACTGTTGGAGTGTCGATGACCAGCATTTCAAATGGGGATGTTCTGAGGTTGTTTGTGAGGACAAGTCAAGTTGAATCGGCGAAAGTTTTCGGATATAAATCCGAGATGGGTTGAATGCAGTGGTGGACGCTGCTAGAGCCAGCAGGGCTAGATTGGACGCCATGTTCTTCCCAGTCATGATGTATGATTTGCGATTCCAAAAGAAAGGCGAGGCGGCGAGAGGCGAGGGAGGAAAGAGGAGGAAGGTGTCGACATGAGGTTTAGTGGGCATATCTCCCGTTGCTCGTTGCTCGTTGCTCTAGTCTTACTTTGTGATTCGCCCACAAATTTCTCTTGCTTCTCCAGCATCTCCAGAGGGAAAAAAAAGCAGCTCCCCTTCGACTTCAACAATGGCCGATATTCGAGGAAGACGCCGCCCCGGCCCGGCCGACGAAGATCAAACACCCCTCATCAATCCCCAGCCCCCATCCATCCTACGTCAAAACTCCAGCCCTCTCCCGTCTTCCAAAAAGACCCGCTTCAGCCCCGACACGGTATTTCACTGCCGTCATTTGCGCTATCGACGAGCCAAGATCCGAACGTTCGTCATGCTAACTGTCTTGGGCGTCATCGTTGGGGTTTCGTTTTGGCTGACGTATGGTGTGATGGCGGAGCATCAGAGACAGGCAATCGAAGAGATGCGAGCTGCTGCTATTGGTGGTGGTACGACGAATCAACATGATTTGAATTTGAATGGTGGTAGAGGACAGGTTAGACCTGGCGCTCTGGGATCGTTTACTGCAGGTCACGATGGACACGACGCTGCACCGAAAGAAGCTGCACATGAACCATCCGCAACCGTGAATGAAGACAGGTGTGAATTCAGAAAGTATCCACCAAACAGACTGTATGGAAACAACAATAAGCAACAGCCCGATTTTTTATCGGACGCAACCTACATTCGAGGCCAATGGCCCATTATTCTAAACCCATCAATAGACAATGTACAGACAGCTACCAAAATATGCATCAATACTACATCATGGGAAAATCTATCGGACTCTACCGGGAAAGAACGGCTGCCGTTCACGGACGGTCACAATCCCAGTGTAATTTCACTCGAGTCCACAAGTAGTCCGAAATCTACGAATGATGGCATCCCACATCACAGAATAGACCACAGTCATCTTCAACCAATTCTTGATGCATTATTAGAATCACACGAATCACTCAATTCACTTTACATGGGAATAACAGTCTTTGGCAGCGGTCAGTGCAAATTCGGTCTGACTCCACAAGATATTGACACCTACCGCTTCTCTACACACGAGGAAGTCCCCAATGGCAAACGCGCTGTGATATCCATTCATGAACCACCTAATTCATCTATTCCATTTGAAACAATCGCGCAGACAACTCTTCTGCTCGAGCGCGATGCCAAGTACGGTACCAATCGACGAGCGCTTCCCATTTTGCAAAATGGACAACAATATGCACGTGTCACGTCCGATTTCGATGATCCAAGATTCTTCTTTCATCAGGGGAGGATTTGGGTGCTTTATAGAAACGGCCCGTTGTTTGGTTACAATGATCAAATACATAATCCGATACATTTCGAAGCACCGTCCGAGGATGGGAAGAAGGATGGAGTGCCATTCGTTGCGTATGTCAAGGCCAGTGAGACTGTACGGGTTTGTTGTGGACGTAACATTGCGTTGATTTCAGAGGAGACTGAATTAAAAGATGGGGTAGTGACTTGGGTTCAGACCCCTACATTGAAAGCATTAACATGGGTCGATCCAGTCACTGTTGTTGATGTTAATCTTGGAGACGTGATGAGCAAACTCAACGGTCGTCGTCTTGACGAAGACTTGAATCCATATGTCACGCATCAACACTCAAACAATCTTCATTTGGATCATCAGCATCGAAGATTGAAAGAAAAAGGCTCGCCTAAATCACACATACATGGAACAAATGGTTACATGGTGCCGCTCCCCTCAACGGGAGAACTCTTGGGTATTGCTCATTTTCATAGACCGGAGGATAGAAAAAGTTCAGACCATGCATTGCATGGACATCATTACACTCATGTCTTTTTCACTGTTGCTAGACAAAATGATGGTATTTTCAAATTGAATAGGCTGTCAAATGAATTCATGTTTCAAGCTCAATATTCTCCCATTGACGATAAAAAGCTTTATCATGATGGTGATATCATACAATTTGCATCTGGTCTCGATCTCGTAGGGAATGATATAGATGGCAGTGTGGTCATTTCTTATGGTATCAATGATTGCGAAGGTGCTGTTTTTACAATACCCGTGGAAAAGGTGTCCAAAATGTTAATTGCGGTGCAGTCCGGAGAAGAAGTTGTTGATTTGATGGCAAAAGTTACCAAATAGTAGACATACTAATTTCAGCTACAGTAGCCATTATCTAGCAAATATTGTGATATGAACTTTTTTGTGTCGGTGAATTTTTAATGTTACCACAGAAAGTCGCAAAGAGTTCGATAGAATTATGCTCAAAGCAATGCTTACAGTTGAAAATTTAAACTCCATTGTCATTTTGTGAAGAGAAGTGTTGTCTTGATCCATTTAATAAAAGATAAGTATTGTTTTGATCGGGGTTGTTTTATTGAGATAAGATAAATAGAATTACTTGCTTTAGAAATGGTGCAGTGATAATGCGTAGTCAAACAGTACTCTATGAAGAATGAATAAACCCTTAGTTATCTAATGTTTCATTCCGTACATTTATGTGATATCACATGCATGGTTCGTACTACCCAGTACTTCAGGTTTTGCAACCTTGGTATACAAGGTATCCACTGCAATATCAGAGCACTTTCTCTTTATCACCTTAGCTTCCACACGCTTTAATTGCAACCCATTTGATGAGTTACTCTCTTCTGTTGAAAATTTTATAGAGAAATGGTATCCGATATGCAAAATGAGACTTCCAAATGATACTATTCCAGCAAGAACTCTATAAAGGACTCTGCCTTCTAGAACACCGCCTATGCAAAGACCAAAGAACTGCCCAAGACCTGTTACACTTGACAAAAAACCTTGTCCACTAGATTCGTATCCTGTGGGCATCAAGCTATCAACAAATGCCACACTTCCTGTCAGCACAAATCCTATTGTGATTCCATGCAAAGGTTCGAGTACCAGCACCCATGGAGCATGGCTCACGGGAATTATTGAATATCCAACGACACGCACAACGTAAGCAAGGCATCCAGCTTGAAACATCCATACAGGCGACTTCATCCATCTTAATATATACGGAGCATAGTGAAAAATAGGTAATTCAAACAGGACCGTTATTGCCACTGTTATACCACAAAGCGTATTTGATCCTCCGAGGAATTCGAAGTACAGAAATATCAGGTTCTCGACGACTGACATTCCAATATAGAGCATTAACAAAGCAATCATATAGGATATGTTGAGAAGACGCGTCGGTTGATTGTAGAGAGTTGCAAGGAGTAAGAAAAAGGACAATTTCTTCTCATTGATTGCTTGATTATCTTCATCTGTGAATGTCTCTTCCTCTTCAGAATGCTCAGCCTTGGAGGAAGCAATCTCCTCTAATGGTATCGCGGTAGCGGTATCATCTGATTTAGCATAAAAATAAAATACAAGACAACAGCCAACAAATGATATTGCGCTTGTAACATAGAGAATGCCGAATCCAAAAGAATCGATCAATACACCAAAAACTGAATTTGCTAAGCTGAATCGGTTTGTTACTACAAATTGCAGATCTTTTGCAACGCCGATCTCTTTTCGAAAAGGAGACGAAGGTTTTCTTCTCGCGANGATGTATTCCACGAGGAATAATCCATGGAATACATTGCTTCCGAGTAGGGTTACATAAATATCTATAACACCAACTCACCCCCAAGAAATGGCCCCATCTTGAAATTTCACCAGTTGAAAAGTTAAGATTCAGCAGCACGATGGTTCAATATAAAAAGTCCCAAGATTTGCACTTACATAATCTTTCCTGGCCATATTCGTTGGAATCCCTGCCATCTTTCTGAAGACGAGCCAATGTCAAACCATTCAATACTGGAGATGTCGCTGACAGTGCCATTGCATTTATGCACCGTAGAGTTAGATGATATATCAATGCGGCAGTGGATATTGCCGTGTCTTTGTAATCGGGTCTTTGTGTAATTATTGACGGAACCGAATGTAAAAGAGTCGCCACCAAACTCACGACCAAACCTCCCAGCATAATGGACAATCTTCCGTGACATGTATTGCTCTCGGCATACCACTTATCAGCCAAAATTCCAAAGTAGGAGCTGCATATACTTCCGACTAGAATTTGCAATGCGAGTGCTAAGCCGATCATCCAATTTTCGTTCAGTTTCAATTGATGTTCTAAGAAGGGAGCTGTAAATCGTCCTCCAGAGAGCGCATAATATGTGAACAGTGAAAAGTATAGGTGTCGTGGTTTCATGTTCATTGTTGAGCCATGTTGAGCCAACCAATCGAATCTGGATGATTGACGAACGGCGAACGGCCGGCAATGTGGGCACCCGGCACCCTAGTAAATATCTATGCTAAATAGATACTTGATTTCTAAAATTACTAGATTTTCGGGCAAATGACAGGTCCTATCTACTTCCCCTCCTCTCCGCCTCTTGCTTTCACGCGGTGTCGCCTTCAAGCGAACACTGGCCATCGCCGCTTCTTCTGTACCCTCGCTTCAAAACTTGGTCACGCCAGTAACTCATCCCTTCTAAATCTCAATTAGATCATATTGCTTCAGCACGTGACCAAGTTGTGAAGACAATTGAAGGAGCTACGAACCAATTTCCACCAAAACAGGGGTTAAAATGCCGTCATTGCTGCTTCGGTACCCTCTTGATACTCAGGGACGATAGTGGGAACAGACACGCCAGCACCGGATCTATTCGCGTGCCCATTCCCACTTCAATGTTGAAGGAGCTACGGACCATTCCCATTCCTTCACCAAGAAGCGGTGCAGAATGCCATCGTCGCTGCTTCGGTACCCTCTTGGTACAAAGGGGTGATAGTGGGAACATGCCACTACACAATCTCCTTATATGCTGATTGGAAGCATTTGCTTCCGTGGATGTCTGTTCCCACATCTGTAAAGCAAAAAATATCACTTAGGTATTTACATCTTCCAAATAACTATGTACTTACTTCTTAATTTTCTCGTACATAGATATACCCTTATCTATATTACAATATACCTTTTCTACATCTGGTCGTAGCACTTCAACATTCAACCTCTTAGCGCACAATGTCAAGCTGTTATGCTCACAATAGCGCGATACCGAAATCTAGTGTCAGATCCCATCAACAAGTCGCATTACCATCTGCTGTATCTTGGTATCTTTCTGCCATTGATTGGCTGGTGCAACATCACAGTGCGTCACATGACATCTGTCAAAAATTGGATCCAAATCACCCTCCCATCTCGCATCCCTCTGTTCTCTTCACATATTAATAACAATTCGCCACTATCAACATCCATCCAACAATATCTTCATCTCTCCCACCCAATCACTGTTGTTGATGTTCCAATCTTACCCCGATGTCATCTAATAGTCTTCCCCCCTCAACAGGGTCTGACAGCGATTCATCAGCCGCCGGCAGCAACACTGCTGATGGAAGCACTGCCAACGCCAACGCCGCGGCCGCCGCCGCAGCCAACAATTTTCAGTTTGTTGAACACCAACAAGGCTCCCCATCCGCACTCATCCATCCTATTACCCAAGTGAACACGCCGCCTACTCCAAACACGTCCAGCATGAACAACACAGCAAACCATGATAACCATGATCAACGCATCACCGAATGCATCACTGATGCAATGTCAACTCTTGATCCAGCCAACTACGTGCCCCCAGGTCCCATCACTGATGTGATTCCCCATCCCCACTCTCCCTTTGGTCACCTTTATTATCACGCCATCCGCGATAACCCTGTTGTTATGCAAATCACTAACAACACAAGCATTTCAATGTTGGCTCTTCGCATTTTTGGTCTAATGCGGCACTTCAATCTTAGTGGACAGTCCCCCGATGATGAAACTATGCCTGACAATCTTCTATCACCCCTTCCATTCAGAAGTATGACTGGGTTGTGTCGAACTTTTATGGGAGGTGTAACAACAGTGCGTGGTGGATTACGTGCATTGGGAGGGGGAGCTGGAGGGGGAGGAACAGTTGGTGGTGGTGATGGAGGTGACGACGACCATGACAATGGAGATGATGATAATGGCAATGACTCTGACTCTGACGACTCTGATTTTCATGACAAAGACTCTGATGATGATGTAGAACTAGAGCACAATGGCGATGATTGGGAGATGGAAGAAACAGCACAGTACATTAGAGAGCATCGCAAGGCTCTTTCCACTAAGGCCAGTGAGGGTAACATTGTCCAGAAAAACAAGCATGCTGTTGCGACCTTCTTGGCATTTGTCCAACTTGCAATAGAAGCTACCCAGATCTCCCTGAGGGCAGCACAAGTGGAAGTTCGTAGTATTGGACAGGCAATTGAGCAAAGCGTTGGAGAGGTGAGTACTATATCATTATGCCACCTAGTTGCATTACAGTGTTTCTAACATTGCTGTCTTTGCATTCAGCCATATGAAGTTTGTCATCTCCAAAAACTGCACCGCATCATGATCCTCAAACGTGATGGTCTGCGTCAAGAGTGCAAGGTCATCAAGGCAGATCTCAAGAAAGCTTTTGCCCATTACAAGAATCTCAAAAATTCAAAGCCTTCAGCTGATCAAGGCCGACGTAGAAGCAATGTACTAGTCCTCCCTCATGGTCATGACCCCAACATTACACCCAACCCCAACCCCAACATTGCAGTCAATACAGCTGTCGCCGCCGCTGCCATGCCTTCCAATTCCAATCTCCTCCCTGCTCTCTCTGTTCGACAACAGGCGTCAGACTTAGATGCATTCAGCGCTGCTCAATCTCAGTCTCCAATGAATGTCAATGTTGAGGGGTGTGAAGACATTCAAGACTTCGTGAAGTTCATGTATGTCATTGCTTCAGATGGCCATGAAAATAGCCGCATTGAGCGTCGGAAAGTCACAGGTGAGAGATCAATGTTAACTTCATTCCTCGACGCAGCAGACATGTATTGTAGACAAACAGCAGAAGATCCAACATTGCGGCCGTACTACTCTGAGGTTGATCCTGTGAATGTCAGAAAAACTATTCTGAGATCACGTCCTTTGCCCACAGATTTCTTCAGACCAGAAGACTTTGCCAGCAATGGTTAGATTGAATGAGCTTACTCCAATGTCATTGCATTCACCTAGCTCACATTGAAGCAAAATTACTAACAATGACTTTCTCCCTAAAATGATCACACAGAAAAGAGCAAAAGGCCACATAAGGCACATCTGCTTGCACCCACTGTTCACCAGCTACACTATTTGACTCTCATCAGTGTGGCACAGTATGGTTTCGACATTGACAGTGCTGAGATGCCCTTTACAGTGTTCAACACAGAAGTGGACGACACACTGCAGCTATTTGACGATGCACCCCTTCAAGCCAAGGATGCTGTGACCCAACTAACAAAGGCCAGAAAATACATTACTCCTCCAACCACCCCCTCAAAATACGAACTTGCTCTGCAGTACATCAAGAAGTTTCACAAGGCCTTCCGAGTAATGTATTTGATCAACCTTCTAAATGGAAGCATTCCTGACAAAGACATTTCTCATTACAGGGCTTTGCATGCACAGAGGCAATCTACCACTCCATTCAGCCAATTCGCAGAGCAATGTCATTTCAAGAAAGTTGGGCTTTGTATCCATCGTGACACTCCTGTGTTTACTCAGGTCATGCCTCAATGGGCATCAAGGACCATTGACTGGACTTCTGTGGAACAAGAAATGCAACTCCCGGTATCTATTGAAGCAAAAACTCCAAAACCACTGAATGTCATCCAGTATCCCACATATGTGGAGCAAATGTTACCTATGTCACCTCCATCACATAATAACATCAACCCATCCCTCTCTGATGTGTCTACACCTGACACTATCACTGTCCAGGCTGCAGCTGAGCAGGGCAGTGTTGTGACAAGGAAATTAAGATTGAAAACAAGTAAACAAACACCTAGGACGACGTCACGAATGGTTGCAGATAGAAAGAGGCTGCAGAAAGAACAGCGTAGTAAGAAGAGGCAGCGAGAAGCAGGATTAGTGGACGCCAATGTTAATGTCAATGCAAATGACACTAGGCCGAACCACAACGTAACTTTCAGGGAGACACCAACCATCGCAGCTATGCCAGCACTCCCACAGGCCCTTGCTCTACCACAGGCTGTCTCTTCCAATGCTGAAGTCAACAGTAATTCTAACCAAGTTCAACCCCAACAAGAGCATTACATGCTTGCTTCTTTCCCTAACCTGAGTTGGGACAAGTCCAAATTGGATAGTCGTTTAGAGCTAGGATTGAGCTACACCAAAGGGATGATCACTGACACTGTGTATCATTCCAGCAATGATGGACAAACTAGGAAAGTGAGGACGGTGTGCAAGTTGTATGGTAAGTATCCAGAACGTTATGACCCAAAGGACATTCCCCCTGAACACCAAAGGATCAACAGATTCAAAGGGAGAAATGAGATCATGAATGTCGAAACTCTGCCATGGCCCACACACTTATTGACGATGGGCAACAGAGGATGCTTTGATGCGATACCAGCAGCCATACACTTGGAACAGGTCAGTTTCATATTTGACATTGAATGTTTTCATAGGCTACTCCTTTAACATTGCTCTTTTTTAGGTGCAATTATGCAGGTACTGTTTCGTACTCTTCATGGACAGGCCCCAGGATGACAATGGTAAATGTGACTTACATCCTAAGGGTTGTGGCCGTCCCATTGAGAATGGCACCTGGTGTAAGGTTGACGCAGCCGAATGTCAGCTCCTCAAGGGAAGAATTTGGCAAGTCAGTGTCAGAGCCTTTGACAAGAATGGTGAGTTGGGTTGCAAGATTGGTGTCACCAGGGTTCTTTGGTACGACTTGCAACTGGTTGGAAATAGGATTGGGGTCATCACTGACAGGGAAAGGTGCCCTGATGATATGGAGGAGCTCCCCACTACGGTGAAATTGTACACTCACTGTCATGGCTGTGCCACTCTTAAATTTGTTGATGGGGGCAATCATGGAATGTATCAGAGACCGGGGAGGAATACTGGGATCTAATAGTATATGATGTGAGTGTTGGGGTGGGGAGGAGGGGGGGGGGGTTAACAGTTTACAAGTGCCTTAGATTGTAGAACAATTAATGTTATTTCCAATTATCAAAGTACATACTACATGACCAAAGCATTTCCCCTTCACTATCACCTACAACAAATTGAAGTTGGTGCCTGAACGAAGCATTTCCCCTTCACTATCACCTACAACAAATTGAAGTTGGTGCCTGAACGACGCCTTGCTTTTGCCCTCCCAGCCACACTGTTGTCTGTGATCAATTTGCAATTGGTAACATTGAAAGACAATCCCCTCTGGCGCGATAGAATGTCAAATAGCTTGCGATTGTTACAGTCATATACACGTAAAATTGCCACTACCATAACATTGGTGCCGACCGCAGTCTTGTGATAATTCTCAACTCCACCGATCCACCTGGCAATCACAATCTCCTTTAAAACGGGGTGATTGTCAATCCAACGTTTACAACCTTCAGCATTATTGAAGGGTGGATGGGCTCGGCGTCCCCATAGTGTCCCCCCATGAAAACCAATAGAAATATCATAACATTCGGTGGTAATGAACATGTTAGGCTAACCAATGTTTGAATACTTGTAGGGGGATATTGAAGCGCATACAAGATAGAGTCATATGTATGTTAGACATATTTGTTCATTGGACAGACAAGTGCGTGTACAAGATACAGATATGTATGTTAGGCATACCTGTACATTAGACGTAATTTTTAATGTATAACATTGGTAACTCTAGCTATAGCAAACACCCTACCAGTCGTCCCTGTAGTCCTCTTTGACCCTAACATCTGTACCATCTACAAGCCAATCCAAATGATTCCTGAAATAGGCTCCCATGTGATGTCTTGATAGCAAAGTCATATAATTTTCCTGAGACGCCTCACCATTAGCTATTATATCAGGCACTACTAACATTGGGCCTCGAATGCACACTGCTGGCAGGATGTACATCTCTGAATGCTTGTCATGGAGAATTTGCGAAAGAAAGTCTTTTCCAAGGCTTGATGCTTGAAGTAATTTGATTGACAGTGAAACACGGCATACAGAGTATCATCTCTCATCTTAGAGATATCAGTCTTGTTGTAACTTTCCATCTCTAAGTGTTTGTATGTCAGCACGCCAATGTCAGTGTATCGAAAGAAACCCATAATGCGTTCAAGACATGTCTTTCCACCCTTAGTGTCAGTTGTTTCAGGGAAACGAACCACAGCCCAATCATACCACTCTCCCCCCTTCCAGTATGGATTGGCTCTGTATCTGATGCCACGTATTGTTGCTTCACTATAACTTTCTATATGAATTTTCTTTGGTACAGGAATGTTGTTTTTTGAATGTTCTCGAATAGCATAGGAACCAATAGTGGAATGGAGATGTAGGCATGGACTGACAGATAGGATTCTGACCTACGGTCCAAATAGACGAATAAAGAGTAAAGTAGAAATTATGAAAAGACTAGTTTAATAGATCGTCTGAGATCCAAAATATCTATCTAAATTTTGGATCGTGACAAGCCTAATATCTTTCTGAGTACAATGAGCCACTTTCTTAAAATATTCCGTTGAACGGATATCCAGGGCTTGATGAGCCCCCATCATGAGCCCTGGTCCTGTGACGTCATTGTGACATCCAGGATCCCCCATATGACGTCATCGTATCCATGGCTATGTCACTCTTCCCCTCCATGATGAAAGTTTCAACTGACATCATCGACAAAACTATTAAAATGATTGGAAAAACTCCACCTTTCAATCCGACACAAATTGTGAAGGTGAAGAAAACAATCTGAGGCAAAAGACATCGAAAAGACCTCAAGTACAACCTCATCTCCAGTTGTCTTCACTTAGGGATAGTGGAATTAACGATACGGCATGATCCTACGTATGTTAATGCGTTCAGTGACTCCTGGACGCAATCTTATGGTTAAAGTACCATTAATATGTACACGCTCTATCGTGTAAGGTCCGTTAGTTCTTACTCCCAATGAGGTTGGGTTGTGCACTTTCTTCAGAACTTGTTCACCTGCGGCATAGTCATATTGCCGTCTTTTAAGATTAGCACGCCGTAAATTCTCGTTTACGTGTTGTTCCCGTTTTCGTGCAATCGTTTGCCAGTCAGCTACTAGCGGTACATTGAGAAACATATCTCTAGCAAATGCGAGGGAACCTGGAGCACTATCCAGCGTAGTTGCAACAGTCGTTCGCATTGCATGCATTGCAGTTGCCAATGCATCATCAACGATGTCTCTGGCCTTAGACATGTTTTTAGGGGGATTTCCATGTATTAACGTTCTTAACACATTTTCTACAGTCTGATGCATTCTTTCACAAATGGCATTGGACTGAGGATTTTTACTAGTTGAACAAACATCCTTGATGCTGAACATCTCTAGAAGCCATTGGAATTCTTTACCTATGAATTCACCTCCTTTATCGTGTACACAACGAACAGGTCTTGGATACCTGCATAGCCAACTTTGCACAAATTTGTCTCTAATGTGATCGGCAGTTTTATTGTCGATTCTAATCAACTCGACTAGATTTGAGGCAGTGTCAATGCAAGTTAAAGCACTAAATTCACACATTTTGCCATTAACCTTAACTTTCCAAGGTCCTATTAAATCAATTGCAACTTCTTCCCAAGGTGCAATACGAACTTGACGTTCTGGTAATAAGCCGTATCCTTTACCGGCAAGTTTGTATCGTTGACAGTGTTCGCATCTAAATCTGTCAATTTGTCTTCTAAGTTGGGGATGATGATACCTTTGTTGCAAGGTATGTCTGAGCCTAGTTTGACCAGGATGTCCCAATACTTGATGGAACCAACTTACAACTTCTGGTACCATTGAATCAGGCAGAGCGATTTTCCAATCGTCTGAGTTACTATCTTTCTTGTAACAAATGACATCATTGACATCGTCATCTAAATTGTCATAATAATAATTGTCTGGATACTTCTCGAGTAGAGCCAGCAGTTTTTGATCCTGTTGTTGTTGCTCTCTAATGTAAGCATAACTTAAAGGATTATTTTCAGGAGTATCAGACTCCGGGAAATTGAGGTAACACTCAATACATTCCCAAATGGTTTCGTCATACAAACCAGAGAACTCTTGTTCTAAGAAGAAAGCTTCGTCATCGCTGTCTTCATCATCAGAAACTACTGCAGGTTCTACGAGTTTCTTCCCCTTCGTGAGCGAAGCTAGGGGGTTCAGCTCAATATACACCCAAATATGAAATTGCATGATTGGCCCTAAAAAGTTGGCAGACTATCAGTACTAAGTGATCTGATGGTGGTGCTAAAGTTTCATTGAAAAAAAATGACCCCTTCATGGTGTAGCAGTGGCCGAAAGTGGATGTTTTCTTTGGCAATATGGGACTTACTTAAGTACATATGACGTATTTTAGTACATAGCAATGTCTAGCTTCCATCGTGCTTCGCTACTTACCTACTTTTTCCCCGCGACAGCCGTCACTAACAAAATGAAGACCTCGACAATGGTGGCCGATACACCTCCCACACGCCAGATACAAACTGTCAGACATTGACGCCCTCCTCTCGACCACTAACCTTAATGATCTGCGCCATCTCCGGCGTCTGCAGACTCAGAATTGATGGTGCTCCTACGATTCCATGACAAGGTACGTGGTGCTACATCTCGTTTTTCTACTGTCTCATTAATGATGATATGATGATGATGCGTGCTCATGATCATACCCATAGGAGAACAATTACAGCAAGAAACGTAACGCTACAATTATTAACCTTGTCGGAGCCATACAACCAACGGCTGCATCGCCATGATCATTGCCAATACAGATTCGGCGTCGATTACGAATTGTTGTCGATTACGAATTGTTATCCACAGCTGTGCCACTTCTTTTCATGCTTCCCTTGGTAAGATTCTATATTTTTATTTGTTTTGCATTATGTATTACGTTCGATGAATATCTCAATTGACTCGTTCTTTTGTTGTGCATTGTAATTGTACTCTTATCAACAGAATGATATTCTGCATACACCATTGGGTATCAATACGGCTCCTAATATTGATTTAGATGGTTGATATTGTTGTCGTCAAACACAACAACATCAAACACGACAATCAACCTCGGGGATGTACGGCGAATGAGTCAAAGGAAATGCAACAATCATTCGGCGTATGTCCCTAGAAGCAACAAAAGAGCGACAATTGGTTTGTGATACGTCACTTCTCTGACGTCTCATACTTTATTGCAATTTCTAATGTGACAAATGAGAGTTAGATTCAA
>JALLPH010000175.1:0-28451 GCA_036939855.1 Cyclotella choctawhatcheeana
GAACAGCTAAAGAATGCCAATAGGAGGATGGATATGATTCGGGAATCATCAGAGGCGTCAAAACCTGCTTGTAAGATGACTGATGAGATGAAGCATTTGGATCTGCAATTCAACTCTATCATGAATAGTACAGTCATTCGTTGGTATAAGTTTGCCGAGCCAGGAATGGAGCAGTGGAGCGACAATGAGGATTGTGTAGCGAGGCTAGTGGTCGACAACATGCATTTTCCCCCAGGCACAACTATTGATCAGAAGAAGGAGATTTGGGAAATGTTTCTGTCAGTGAAGCTACGGCGTAAGATTCAGATATACAGAGGCAAGTTGGTACAGTCCGTGAAGAATGTGTTCAAAGGTAAAGGGATTCTTTGTGTGTGTTGCCGTTCTCCATAGTTGGATTTTGACTCCTGTTTCTTTCATCCCTTCAAGATGACAATGACCGACCTGATATTGAGAGACTGATGAAGGTTGTTAACATTGACGTTCAAAAAGATTACCAAGACTGGAGTGAAGACGACAAGACTTTGTTGCGTGAGTTTGTGGTAATGCAGATCAAATATGGGAGAGTGTGCTGCCCCAAGGAACGTGTGTTCAAGCTATGGAAGGAGCATCAACTAGATGCGTATAAGTCTGACATGGACAAGGAGGCCAGTGGCGACTTTCTGAGTCTGTTTTGTCTGCTGACCTGTGAGGATGCTGCCTTCGCTTTGTGGACTCTAGATAACAGTGCATCGGATTGGGTTAGAAAGAGTGCCGACCCACAGAGCAAAACATTGAAGTACAGCTGTGCCACCAAGTACACGTCAGACAGGAAGTCAAGAAGAGCAGAAAATGAGGAGTCTGTTACTGCCGAGGGAATGAAGGTTTATGAGAACTTGGTAGCCTGGATTGACAAGATGAAGGCCTCTGCTGCATACAGTCATATTAGGAGGCTGTGCAACGTGACAGCCAAGGACATGAATGTGCTACCTCCAATGAAGGAGTCCAGCAAGAACAGACTCAAGCGTCGACTGGAGGCTGAGGCAGAGAAGGGGGTTGAAGCCAAGGCGGTGAGAGTTAGGAAAGGGAGCATGGTGCCGGGGATGGACAATGATTATGAGAAATATGTGGTTGCAGTATAGTGTATTATGATGCAAAAGGGGTTAGAATCAAGGTCCGTATTTAACTATAACATAGCTGATAATAATGTAATGGGTGACAATTAATGAGAATACATATGCGGAATTTGAATGTAATGTATTACATGGTAATACAGAATTGTTATACAATCATGACCGGGAGACATATACAGATAAAGAGTGTGAATGATGACATATCATCAGGGTTGGGTGGTTAGTTTATAAGTGTTGTGTTGATGGTGTCTTTTTGACGGATTTGCTATCGCACCGTTAAGGGAGCAAAAATGGTGAAGACACATTAATTCGCTGTGATAATATTTAACAGCAATGTGTTGATCAGCGCGTTGAAATAATAACATTAATGTTGGAGCGATAGGCTTTCCATGTGGTTGTTGAGGTTTGATAATTATGTGATATATGTGTTGGGAGAAACAGATCGACACTGCCGTGGGTGATGATGTATGGTTCTGTCAAGGTGGAGTGTAAGCGTCAAGCGATCCATTTTGTTTGGATGTTGTGACATATATGTGATGATGGGTTACATTTGTGTGATCCCGGCGGGGATCAATAGTTGTGTTTGGACTGATACTTGTGAACTGTATTTAGATACAGAACAAGTGGCGAGGGGGAAAAAAAAACTGTGGTTGGGCGCAGAAAATTAAACTTGCGCAACACAGAAAAAAGTGTAAACACGGTCAGTACTTTTGACTGTATCGCGCGATCTGTATTTTTGGGATTACAGATGTATCATTGAAGTTATTTGTAATGACTCACAATAGTTGAACCATCTTACGATTGGAGGCTTATTTTCATCAAATGGTTGCCATGCCAACCATGACTTATTATCAGCTAACAAGTGTGCTCTAAAGTTGTTGACGCTTCAGCATTTTGATGTTGAAAACAAATCAGACCTACAGTTACAGTATTTATGAGAAGGACTAAGGAAAAACAGATCGGTGAAGTTCGGGCGCGGTGCTACTACCGATGGAAGAACACCGATAATTTCCTTTGCTTCTTCGTATGTAATTACGGAGGGGGCAATGGTTGATTGTACGCTCACGCTGATGGGGGTACTGTGATTGTTTGTTGGAATTACGAAGAGCTGCTGAACAGACAAACAGATGATATGCTAATACAGATGTTGTTAGTATTTTATGGCTGTACTACTAGGCCATAGATGCTGCTCTAACACAGATGGGTGCAGCAATAGATGGATGGCTGTTCAGCAGTCAGCAGTCCCGGGAGCTGTCTGCCTTGCGGGACTCTGCTCTTGCTACTCAGGATCCATGGTAAAGGGGATGTACGAGTGTAGCCATTGGGCAGAGTTCCAACACATTTTTTGATATCACAACGACAGTAGCATTGAAGGAACTGCATCTCCCACGTGTAATTTCAAGTAATGCTGTCATGGATGCCTGCTCTCTATTCATAGAACACAATCGAACCCTGAAAAAAGTCAACATCGTATCAAGTGCATCGATTACAGTGTCCTCAAACACATGGTGCCAGATTGCATCGGTTGTGAGATCTCACACCGGCCTCAAGGATTTAGCAATTCAGGGAACTCATGCAGATGACAAGGACTAGAGTATTTCACCTTCACTGGCGTCGTTGTCCACGGTCCAAGATAAAGCGCTTGGATCTGACAGTCAACAAATTTGGTAGCGTGCAGGTCCTTGTTAATGCACTTACAAGTCTAGATTATGAGCTGGAGGATTTGAGCATTAGATACTGGTCTTCAACCGATACTGACCCAAGCTTAGACTTCTTAGACCCCATATTTTTATGGCTTCACATATAAATATGCGTTATTGAAAACTTGAACTTTGAACAGTCAATATTTGCCTCAAATCTTGTCTTGAATGGGTGCTCTAGACTTGCGAGGTATATGAAATTCTTTGTAGGGTCCCTCATTTGATTCGAAACAACTCAAAAAGCTCAAGTTGAAAGAGATCTACCGAAATCTTGATTTTGTTTGGATTCCTGAGTACATTAGTCTCATACGATTCACAACATATCTGCAATATGATGTCTTTGCAACAATTCATTTGTGTTATTATTGATGACGAAACCACGCTGTAACTTGGAACACTTCACACAAGCAGAATTTATACAAAGAATAATATTCACACGTACTAAATATAGGGACACTATAATTAAACAGAGCATTGGCTGTAACTCAATGAACTGAACTAGTTTTATAACATGTTTATCAATGAAGATAGGCTGAAAATGAAACAGCCAGTTGAAGTTGTTGATTCATGATGTGGATAATAACTAATGGAGAGAGTGTACCTCAGTTGTGTAGCAATCAATATACCAATACTTGTACGTAGTCCAGAATCTCACTCATACTTGAATTTACCCATCTCAAAATAATCATCCATCCCCTCAATACTCTCCTTGAACTGCCTCAACATCTCATACGTGGCGGGCTTGGTGTATTGCACATCCCATCCAATCTCCTGATCGCTTTTTTTCAACAAGTTCCTCCATACGGTGGCTAGACCCTTGACAAGTGTTCCCATGTCGCCTTCATTGTCGGACATCCAGGCGTCATATTCTTGTAGAGTGAAGGTGTAACCTAGCAGGGTATCGAATTTCTTGTCAGTAGACATGCGTCCTAGACGGGGTTTGATATAATCCCACGAGTTGAGGACATCGTAGGAAAAGCTGGTGCTGAATGCATCGATGTTTTGTTCGATAAACAGAAAAACCAATGGGGTAAATGCATCATTTTTTTACATAAATAAATCAAAATATGACTAGATATCAGACGAGTCATTCTTACCCGAACATCATAAAGGGCGAGTCGTATTGTTCCCCCAAGACGAGTTTACTCATAGCCTCGAATTGATCATCTCGGTTCTGAGTCAACATGATGAAACGCAATGAATTCATTTGCTCGGTGGTAAAGTTGGAAGTGTCTCCGTCGTCGTCATTGGCAGGGATGCCTCGGATCAACATGGTTCCCGTGATGTGCTTGTTCTCTGGGAGATTCAACCAAGCGCTACGTCGTGAGAAGTATTCTTCGTAAGGAGTTTTGGGATTGGTAAATCCGGTGGCAGTCGCGGTAGCTGACATTGTTCAATGCTTCGTTTGTGTTGTTTGTGGGGGCACAACTAAAGCGTTGCTTGCTAGAGACGGTTTCTACATAGGGGGCATTTTGTATGTCCCTACATAATGAAACTGAGATTCGCCCACCAAAACCGAATCCAAAATAAGAACCGACCTTCAAGCTGGATCTATCACCTTACAGCTATCAGAGGCTTCAATTTGCTTGCTTCAAACACTGTTTTTTTACAATCGAACTCACAGTGTAAATTAAACCATGAGCATTGCCCTAGTGCTGTTAAAGATCGTTCTGGTCGGCCTTGACCTATTGGTGAGTCATTGTTGTGACAGATTAAAATCAGTTACCACTAACAGCAGTTTGATTAGAGTAGTTCCATTTTCCTCGGTATTACAATCTTTCATTATCTATCTCTTCTCAACACATCGAAACTTTTTGTTGTCGCCATGGCCTTTTCAACTTTCACAGATCGCCATCGTAACCTTCCAATGGATAGGCGTGCTGAAAAAGTTCCTAACTCCCACGCCTTTACGCTCCGTCCCCAAAGATTCCGACGAAGCTCACCGCGTCCCCACCGAATATGCATCGGCCCCCAAAATCACGCCCTACACGCCCTACCCGGGCGTTACCACGTTGCACGAGCTAGCCACCTACGCCGCCAAACAATTCGGTGATCGACCTGCCATGGGCCAGCGTGAATTCCTTGGAATGCATTCTGCCAAGGTGAAGAAATTCGGTGATGTGAATTATCGAACATACGAACAAGTGAATGATGCGGCCCTTCGTTTTGGTGCCAGTCTCCGGGCTGCTGGTCTAGTCTCCTCTCCCGAGAAGGCTACCTTGGATCAACTTACGACTCCATGCACTCTTGCCATCTTTGAAAATACCTGTCCAGAGTGGGCGATTGGTGAGTTAATTAATTAGATTGGTCCACATTTCTCTTTATTGCATACCCCTAACAATTCTTGTTCACCCAAAGGTGCAATTGGAGCATTTTCACAGAGTATTTCCATTACGACCGTATATGCTACTTTAGGGATTGATGCCGTGATTGATTCTATTAATGATGGACGCATCCGTGCCATTCTTTGTAATAAACGAAATGTTGCGTTGCTTGTATCCAAAATCAAAGATATGCCCACGTTGAAGCATATAATCTATACGAATGATGCCATTGCTCCGGGGGAGGTTGTTGAAATGCCTAGTGCCCCGAACGGAATTACTTTAAGTTCATTTGAGGAGTTTGTGGAGGGGGGAGATGTCAAGGCATTTCCTGCAGTGCCTCCTACGCCCGATACTTGTGCTGTGATCATGTATACTAGGTGAGAGATATCTCAGTGACTGCTCAATTATTTTCGGAATAAATATTTCATTTCTAATTTTCTACGCTCAATGGGGAACAGCGGATCCACGGGAAAACCTAAAGGAGTGGTAGTAACCCACAAAAATGTAGTAGCAACTACATGTATGGTTACGGACATTATCGTTCCCGATGACGTATACATTGCTTATCTTCCCCTTGCACACATTTTTGAACTCATCGGCGAGTTATCCTGCTACTCTTGCGGAGTCTGCATCTGCTATGCTTGCCCTCGCACATTGACCAGAACAGGATCGTACCCACTTGGTGCGCTTGAGCAATACAAGCCTACACTACTTGTTGGCGTGCCTAAAATTTGGGATGTTATCAAGAAGGGAGCTGAGGCTAAGATTATGGGCGAATCAGGTGTTAAGCGTTTCCTCATTAATACGGCATTTGAAACACGTCAACGCGCTAGGAGTCTTGGCTTTGACACTCCTTTATTCAATGCATTAGTCTTTAAGAAATTCTCGTCTCTTGTTGGGGGTAAGTTGCGACTTGCCGTTTCGGGTGGAGGACCCCTCAGCGCTGATATTCAGGCATTCATCACTACTTGCTTTGGTACTTGGTTGGGGCAAGGTTATGGATTAACCGAGACTTGCGCTGGATTGGCCTTGCAAGATTTGGATGATGATCGCACTGGTATTGCCGGGTTTCCCATTCCCTGTGTAGAGGTTAAGCTTGTGTCGTGTCCCGAAATCACCGATAAGGCAGGTATGCCATATTTGTCAACAGATCGTAAGGATGTTAATGGCAATGATATTTTTGGACGTGGAGAAGTGTGGGTGAAAGGTGCAAATGTCGGTATTGGCTACTACATGCAGGAAGAGAAGTCAAAAGAAGACTTTGATGCAGATGGCTTTTTCCACACTGGTGATATTGGACAGTTCACGAGTGACGGAAGCATTCAGATTGTTGACAGGAAGAAGAACTTGATCAAGCTCAAGGGTGGAGAGTATATTGCCGTTGAGAACATGGAGATGACTTATGGCAACTGCAGCTTCGTGGATGCCGTTGCAGGTGGAATTTGTTGCTACGGGGATGGCGACATGGATCGTCCTATTGCACTCATGCAACTGAACCCTGTTGTTGTAAAGAACTGGGCCAAAGAGAATGGAATTTCTGGAGATTTTGAACAACTAAAAGACTCCAAGGAGCTTTATGATGCCAT
Organism: Cyclotella choctawhatcheeana; assembly: GCA_036939855.1. Lineage (NCBI taxonomy): Eukaryota > Bacillariophyta > Thalassiosirophyceae > Thalassiosirales > Thalassiosiraceae > Cyclotella > Cyclotella choctawhatcheeana. The sequence continues at coordinate 6,720 of JALLPH010000175.1, forward strand.
CATGAAGGAAATGGTTGCAATCCATAAGAAGTCTGGGTTGAGCAGCATCGAGAAATTGGTTGCTGTTGCAATTCTTACCGATCATTGGACTCCTGAGAATGGATGCCTTACTGCTGCAAACAAGTTGCAACGTAGGGCAGTGATTGAGAAACATGCTGATATTTTCGAGGCCACGAAAAAGAAAGGTGTGTTCTAGGTGTGTTTGAAAAGCTAGATGTGATGTGCCTCATGTTGTAGCTGTGAGTGCGAACATGGGCATTATTTCTGTTATCTTATTTCAATCATATGTATAGATTGTCCAAGATCAACATTTAAATGTGTGTATCATAACTTTTTAGTAGAACATGCATGATCTTATTTGTTATCTTCATCTGAATGAACCTTTGCTTCCAAGGCTCCCCATGTGCAACTTGACAGCGGTCTTACTCTGCACCATTATATCTATCAAAGCCCATAGCTGCAGCTCCTCTTCACTCTTTATTCTTTCAACAGTTTCCCCTTCATTTCCTTCACTAGCTGCACCATCATCATGGTCCTGTCTTTCCAAGGCCCTTTCACGAGCAGTATTTTGTACCCTCTCCCCAACATTGTCCAATGAAAGCTGAAACAGTTTGGCAAATCTAGGCATTTCTTCACTTACTACAGGGAGATTATCTCCAACCGATTCAGTTGGTTTGAGTTCTTTATCCAATATCAATTTTAACTTCTCTCTTCTCTTTTCGTCATTTGATTCCTTTGAGAGTGTGACTTGTTTGCAGAAACAGGAGAGAAAGAATAAATTAGACTGAATGCAAAACAGATTAGTTATGCAACCACCTCTAGCTGTATTAGATAAACCTCACCAATCAAGCTCTCCATATCCGAAATTTCACTCTGTGAAAACTCCGGCTCATTCTTTGGTCCATCTTCTCCCATTGCATCCTTGATCCAATCTGTCCCGCCCTCGACAGACAAGTTCAAATGAGGGACTTTTCCTCTACATTGTACCAGTCGTCTGGGGCTCACAAATGATTGAGCAGGTATGATGAGAACGAATAGGGTGAGAATCTTCGTGTTCATCTTCACCAAGAATCCGGTGATGAATTTCTGGTGGTATTTCTGTCTGTCTATGCGGCTGTACTAGCCTAGATACGATTTCATGACGAGATTCTTCTGGCAAAGTTGGGCAAAGTAGATAGAGGGCAAATTCGTCAGCGCCGTCTTTTTTGCTGACGTGTCTATGACGTTAACAAAAAATACTAGAGAAAATAGTTAGGGTTAGGGCATGAAAACAGGTTAGGGTTAGACCTGAGCTTTTTGTTTGCTAAAACATAGTACCTTCTCGTGACTCGTGACACTTGCTGCTTGCTAGATAAAGCTGCTATGAACCGATGACCGCTCGGGAGAGCTTTCTGCTTTCTGGTCTTTTGGTATTCTGGAAGGGTCAAATGAAAGATGGAACGATGGAATATCTACTCCAGTCTAAATGTTGCCACCGCAGCGGGCGCAGCCTGATCATAAACTTGCACAGCAACCAGCAACAAACAGCAAACTACAAATTGAAAATACTACAGATTCAGAGTATTGACGAATCCCTTTAAACATCCTTTGATTCTAGGTAGTCGTTTGTTTAGATGAAAAAACCAATCAACATGTTTGATATGGACGATCGTTGCGAGGAGCTGTCTTCTGATGCTGAACGGATGCACGATTCCATACAATCCCCAGAGGTACTGTGGGGAGATGATTGGTGGAGAGACTTGCCTCCCGAAATACAGGTTGGTCCCTGTGTTCTATGCTTTTTTCCATCATTTTTACATGCCGATGCTAATTAGACATCATACTTTTGCAGAACGCCTACACCATCCTAGGCTGGACTGAGTCTAGTTGGGACAGGGGAATTAAACCGCCATCCGAAGATAGTTATTGGAGCGAGCTCACTCCAGAGATGCAGGAGGCCGCCATGTTTATTGGTTACACACGAGAGATTTGGGATGCAGAATATACGGATAGTGACTCTAGTGATGATGACTTGTCATGGATCGATGCTCGAGGTGTTGACACCTCCATAGAAAATGTGGCTGTAGTAGATGCCTCAATTGCAAGTAGACCTAGCTTCGCGCGAAGAAATTCCATGACTGCAAAGACATCGCTGGAAGATGCAGGTTTAGATCTGCCAAGTGAGAGCAAAGAACGAGAATCGTCTCCACCTGCAAGAGCTCCGCCTCCTCCCTTTGTAGATGCCTATAGAAACAAGGTAACTGCACGCGTTTGCGGTCCGTCTCGTTCCAAATGTGGCTATTGTAGTGGATCACGCGTGCACGTCCTGGGAGTAAATGATGGGCATAACCAGGTCCTTCCCACAGCAGAAGACAGTGAGGGAAAATCTGACAGTCATGACTTAGACTTGATCAATACCGAAAATACATCAAAATCGTACGGTTTGTTATTTGATCATTTACCGTATGACATCTACCAAGAACTGATTGATAGGGGATGGAGACGGAGTGGGAAACATTTATACCGCCCACATAACTTTGAAAGCTGCTGTCCTGCCATTAGCATAAGGCTTGACACAAACAAATTTGCACCCACCTCTAAGTCAAAGCAGAGTGAATTAGAGAAAAGTATTTTAGTCGGAGGGAGTAAGAGCCAAAAACGAGTGGGTAGGAATCTCTGCCGTGCTCTAGGTGCGTATAATGCCAAACACAGCAGCTGCAAAGAAAGAAATGAGATGAGATGCGCTGCATCGAAGAAGTCGAATGCTTATTTGTCGAATGAAAACTCATGTGCTAATGAAAATGATCAGGCTATGGACATCACCCACAAGAATAAGAAATCAAGGTGTACATCGCCCCTCCATGAGGATTTCAATACTACTTCAAAAAAGCTGATCAAGTCACTATCAAATGATACGGCACTGGTCATAAATAAGCAGACCTTGTCTGCTATGGAAAAATCAGAGCAAAAGCTCCTACTAAACCTTGCTCAGACTACATATCAAACCATTACTCAACGAATCAAGAAGAAAGTTGATCCTGATGATATACCAAAATGGGCATGGTGGAAAGACAATGAATCAGAAAATCATTCAGACACGCCAAAATGGTGTTCCTACAAGTTCATGCCTTCCAACCAAGCAACGAGGAAAAAGGAAGGTCTGACTGAATCAGCATCAAGTACCTCTATAATGGCATCTACTGTTGCGTGCGCTGCTGCATCGGGTAGATCCAGAGGTTTAGTAGATCGGAATGAACTATCAGCAGAAGTAATGAAGACTTTAGAAGCTTCTCTATCATCCCCGGAGCGAAATGAAGAATCGAACCTAGAGTTTTATAGCATTGAATGTCACGAGAAAAGCGGCCAAATCAAAGTCATTCTTGGAGTACCTTCCAATTATTTGTCTGGCATTTCCAAGACGAACTTGACTAGATCAGAATCGCCAGAAGTGATGGAAGAACCCTTTACAGATTTCATTTCGAGGTATGATACCGAGAAACATTCGTGCTGTCAAATCACAGATTCCTTTGATGCAAAAGATGGTAACGTAAAAAAGTCAAAACCAAATCAGCAGATTCACCTTGTTGTCAAAACAGTCCCAGTGTACGAAAGTTCACTTCAACCAGAAGTCCACCGTTTATTCTGTACTTACCAAACAGCGACACATGGCGATCCCAATCCATTCTCGTCGAGCGAATCTAACAGTAATCCTGTAGATTCAGATAGGGATTACACTCATCATCTAGAACACCAGAGCATTGGTTTCCTTGACATTGATGCCGTGTACAGTGAACTGGTAAGAAATTTTGTGAATAAATATTGAAGAACTGTAGTTGCGTTCAACTAACTGTTCGTTTTGGCTCATAGAGTGCTGCACAAAGAGCGAGGATAAAAAAATCGTACCTCTCATTCTACCGGTTTCTCTGCGAAACACCCCTGAGCCATGATGCGTTAAATCCATCGTGCACCAGTAAATACGACGAAGAATCGTACTTAGAGGATGGATATGACGTAAATATTTCTCTTGGTGGAACTTATCATCAGCAATATAGACTATGCAATTCCAAAGATTCATTCAACGGACCACTAATTGCTGTAGGGGTTGTTGGTCAGTCACTACCATACTTATGTTATTATCGTTTTGTATTCTCTCATTCAACTTTTACGTCGATGTTTCCTTTAAATTCCCGCAGACATCTTACCAAGTTGTGTGTCTTCAGTATATGCATTCTACGACCCTGGCCTCTCGGGAAAGTTGGAGCTTGGAAAGTACACCGCATTGCGAGAAATTGAATGGGTTCGACGTGCAAAATGGATTTCCAATCGAAATTACTATCTGGGATATTATATTCACAGCTGTCAGAAGATGATTTACAAGGCAGAATACAAGCCAAGCGAGCTTTTATGCCCCGTTCATTTCAAGTGGGTCGATTTTGAACTAGCCAAAAAGAGGCTGGAAAGTAACAGCCCACTGCGTCATTGTTGTGCGTTGTGTGAGACTGAAAATTCACAGTTGGCTATAGAAGAGATAGACATAAGAGACATAGTTCTTGATATTGGAGATGGAGCATTGTTCGAAAACTCTAGCCTGCTCACTGTCAGTATGCTTAGTAGCGAGGGAAGACAGCTAATTGATTCTGTTATTGCTGAATATGTTCACGAAGTTGGGCCAGCCCTTGCGCAGAAGTTAGTGGTAAAACTATCTTAAGATTAATTTCAATTGTTCAATAAATGACAGATCTAAATCATAGTCTCCAAGACAAATGAAGAAGTAATGCAGTACTAAATATGACCATGAGTGACATATTTTTTGAGGAACACGACGAGCCCTCGATTCTTGGTATGCCTTCTGGAACATTACCAGAATCAGTAGGCACTGTTGAAGACACAGCATCAGTGTCAGTTGTTGTCGCTTGAGTTGTCGTCGCTTGCGTTGTCGAAGGCTCTGTAACTTCTGGCCCTGCTGGTGCAATGGTGACAGAATCAAGCTGAGGTGCATCCAAACAAGGTCCGTTGATTGCAACTTTTAAGGACGCATCCGCTCCGAGTGGAGTGACAATTGCATAAATTACCTGGTCTTCAGCTTCGCATGCTATCTCGCAGCCAACTGATTCATCCAGGACTGCTACACCAATTTTCACAACTGTGCCTTCACAGATGAAATTCGCTGTCAACAACTCAATATTGCACGTGCTAGACTGGTAGTAGCTTGCAAGAATCACTTGTTCTGTAACGAAGTCAATATCTTCCAATTTGGCAGTGTCATCGCCGAATGTTGGAAGGAAACCAGCCAACAACTCATCCAATTCATCTTTAGAAGTAACAATGGTGACATTTTCGCCACTCTTTCCATCAGGAACAAGATACCGCGAAAGCGCATTTGACTTAAACCCAACTCTGATTTGATCACACAAATCGTCATCTGTTGGTAGAACTGCTGCAGGAGCAGGAGCAACATTATTTGATCCAGTCACTGCATCTACTGATTCGTTAACATCAATACCACTAGCTGTCCCTGGTGTTGTTGTGTCCAGCAAAATCCCATTTGTTTCATCATCACTGGCTGTTTCTGATGTTGTTGTTTCAGTTGTAATGATTGTGGTTGGAGCATCGGTTGTCAAAGGAACAGCAGTAGATGCTGACATTTCAAAGAGCGTCTCATCGCAAGTATCTTGAAATTCAAGCAACTGAGTTGTAGTAATTTGACATCCATAGTTTTTGATATAACTGTACAGCTTAGCTTTGCAAATACTAGTTGCGTCATTCTTACACTCTTGATAAGACGTTATATCATACTCAAGAATTTCAGCCATGGAGGAGGGACAATAACCTAGTGAAATTACTGATTTTGGATGAAATAGAAGTTGAAGATCTTTGCACAAAGAAGATGCCACGGAGCAAGGTAATTTTGGTAAAGGACTTACTTTGAGCAGCCGCCATACCCATTTGGTCACAGCTGTCTCCACCACTTTCGGTCACCGTCTCATACACAGAGCACACAGCATGGCACCCACCGCAGTAATTTGCATTACAAATTTCTCCCTCGTCACATTCATTAACATCACATGGATCTACAAAGCAATTGACTTCTGCAGCACAAGTACCGTTTGGACTGAGACATTCCCCACTATCACACAATGCTAGAGAAAAAGGCACTATACTGAGTTTGGTAAAAACTTCATCTGTGGAACTAGTGCTTGTCATTTCAACGCACGGGCCAGTTGCCTCAATAGTGATGTCATTCGTTTGTATGTCCCACTCTAGTGGAATGACAGCTGCAAAAATCACCTGCCCTGCAGCCATGCATGCAATGTTACACCCAAGAGATGCGTCAAACACACTCATCTCCATCTTCATGGATTCATTATCACATTCAAGTCTCACATCATCAATCTCAACTGAACAAGTGGCACTTGTATAGTATGTTCCTATAACGACCTTTTCTTCATTAAAATTGATATCTGTACGGTCAAGACTCTCTCCTTGACGATTTGGGCTAAATGATTGCAAGAATTCGTCCCATTCCGTTGGCGATGTGATGACTACCCCATTAGATTTGGAGTTGCCATTCACAAGCGACTCAGCATACGCATTCGATTGAAAAAGGATCTGAGTTTGTTGAGATTCGCATGATGCTACGATCAACGGGAGGAGAGTGGCTGATAGATAGGGCAGAAGTCTGCTTGCGGTCACCATCTTGGGATTGCTGTGTCTTTTGCTTTTTCCAGAGCGTTGAGCCAGTCCATGGATATTAAATTCAGAGTGATTAGTTTGCTCGTGCAAAAGTGAGAGAAAAAGAAGGGCGTTCGCGATGCGATTATTTTTCTGGCAGATCTTGGAGTGAATTTTGTCAGTCGTGGATCAAAAAAGCTTATGTAAATTGAATTTGAACTACTTTATCACTCCAAAAGTTATGAGAAACGGGGCGGGAACCGGGCCCGCCCGGGCCCGGGACTCGACTCAATCATCATCCCATGATCGCCAACCGGCAAAGACACGACAGACACGAGACGATCGATTTGACGCTTGTCCTTCTGTGCTTCGGGTCGGGGGTCTCAAATAAACTGGTCTTGCAGTCCTGGCTTGTGGTCCTGGTCTTGTGGTCTGGACATAACCAAGCTGGCCTTGCATAAGAAGTAGTGACATTGACGAGCTCTGGGATCTGAGAGCACTGTTCTCATTTTTATTAACAAACAATACTATGTGCAGCACCGAACAAGTATTTGCATGGGCAGGTGCCATCCTAGTCAACGGGGCCTTTATCTCGATAATTACATACGGTGCCTTCAATTCTTGGCACGTTGGCTTCATTATCTGTGCCATCTACACAATCTTGCTCTTCCTGAGCGCAAGAACTGTGGACAAAAGAAGTAAATGGGATGCGATTTCTCCTGTTGAAGGGGATGCCGAAGAAGCCAATCAAGAGACCGATGCTATCGTCGCAGCTGCTGACTCGGAAATTCAGCATGATGAGGTTGGCGTGGAAGAAGAAACTGATGCGGAGCAGGGTGCTGTTGCTGTTGCTGTTACAGCCGCTTCTGACAGCAATAGTGTTCGAGAACCAAAGAATGCAGAGAGAAGAATGCCCGTAATGGCCAACTTCTTTTATGGACTATTTACCCTTGCATTAGGCGTGACGGGTTATTTTCTCCCAGTAAATCTTGTACCCTGCAATGTCTCATATTCGGAAACGTCGAATGGCTCCTGGTCTACAGACATGTCTGTTTTATCTGATGAAGTTCAAAATTGGGCTTCATCCTCTCCGGATTGGTCAGGCTCTACCTTCGGTTACCTTAATGGCGGCAACAAAAGTTTTACGTTATTTCAAGGCTCAGATGGAAACGATTACACATCAACTTTATGGTCACTTACAGGAGCTTCCAAGCCTGTCAATTTCCCGGAGATTCGATCCCCTTCTTACTTCGTGCTTACAACTGACAACTTGGCTTGTTTTACAGCATATTATGATTATTCGTCTCGCCTTCTTACTTCCGTGCCCAAAGTTGAGAAACCAGTCATCGGCTGCAGCAATGGAACACATGTGATTACAACTGTTGACTCATCTAAACATGAACATCAAAATCCACATCATTTATACGTTGATGTTAACAAAACTCTTTGGTTTAAAGACTACCCACCAGATGGGATATGGACGTCCGATGTTATTTATTCTATTAGCAACTATGAAACTATGGAAGTTGATTTGCACAGCATTTACACAACATCAGACGGCTCGGAAATACCCAAAATTGATGATGAATGCCTGAGGAAACAAAATATCATTGCCATATTTGTCAGTGCCGTTCCTACCGTCATTGCTTCTGTCATAATTTGGCTCAAGAGAAATGCTCCAGCAATGGCAATTACAAGCAATCTAGGCATAAGTGGGGTGGCAGTATTCATGTATATTGCCATAACTGGAATGAACTCCAATTTCTATGGATACTTTGGATGGCTGTTTACGGTCATGGGATTTACGTACCTTGTCCTCCTCAGTGATTTAACCCACTGCAATCGCAAGATTGCTCGAATTCCTTTAATATGGGGAATTAATTTTGGATCCCTAGAATTTTTTGTTGGAATGATATTACTCACTCGTCTATTTGGATTAGAAGAAGAACCTGCATGGTCGTGGATAGTATTCAATATATTTGGAATCATTCCCATAGGCATCATTGGTGTTGGGTACAGACAGGTATTTCTGTTGGTGTTATGTGCTGTTGGCTGGCTAATGACTGCAGTCAAGATTGCTTCTGCCATTGCTGCAGCCCTCTCATCTGCTACGTTCATAGTATACTTTGTTGTCCTCGCACTAAGTGGGATTCTAATTGCAGGTTTTGGATGGATGTTGAATAGGCACCAAGAAAAGATACATGATGTACTATCATCCCGCCTAGACAAACTGTCTTTGTCTCGAAAGGCATTTCCCCAAGTAGATTCGCAATCTGATTAGAGAAGTTCTGTTTTTGAAACGGCACTACCGTGTGTATGTTGTAGTTGCTAGAGTTGTTCATTAACTAGAAAGTAGAAGTCTGTAGGAATAAACATAGTAGATCAAGAGATTGAGAGAAGACACTTAGTTGTTCAACTGCAGTATCCTACAATAATGTCATTGGTCATTGGTACACATGAGAGAATTTTTTCAGGTGGGAGTAGGAGTACCGAGTACCGGACCGCGGACCGGAGAGATTATTCACCATGAAAACAGATTCCACCAATATCTAAAATCATTTCGGCAACTTCTAACCACAGGTATGATCAATCTCCGTCAAACAATTAGACTTGTAGGAAGGAAATCCTCCTCCTTTTCAGCTGAAGCACCAAAGCTACTGATAGTTTATCACAGTCGAACAGGACTCGCACAACAAATGTCAGATGCAATGGAAAATGGAGCCCTCTTGGCAGCAAAAGAAATGAAGTCTCATCTCAATTTACAAAGACTTCGAGCAGAAGATACTACAGTTGAAGATTTACTCTATTCTGATGGATATCTTTTCTGCTGTCCTGAAAATCTCGCGAGTGTTAGCGGAGAGATGCTCGAGTTCTTCCATAGAACATACTATCACATATTTGACGATGATGAGACATCAGCACTTACAGGACGGCCATATGGGTTAGCAATAGCGGCGGGTAGTGATGGTTCGAATGCAGCTAAACAAATTGAAAGGATATGTACAGGATGGCGATTGCGACCTGTTGGAGATACTTATATCAATAGGAATGGACAGCCGCAGGATAAGACATCGATACTGTTGCCTAAAATATGCCATCCTGAGGCTTGGGAGAAATGCAAGGATCTAGGAGGACTAGTCGCGGCTACTTTACTTTTGTAATGGCAATGTGAATGAGCCGATGATACTAACTAACATTCAATGGGTAAGAGCTTAAAGAAAGGCCGACCAATCAGTGTACTAATATTACTTTCGAGATATTTCTTAAGTAGCATTCAGTTTTATCAGTACATTGACTTCTTCTCTTCAAAACCATCATTTGGCAATTCTACAAAAACATTAAAAAGTGCGGGTTGTTGAATTTCCATACCAGTTGTCATGTCAACAATATAGCATCCATGGACTGGAAACATTCCAGCCACCAATGCTATGAAGTTGACATCAATGGTACAGCTTCCCCCATTTGGTGGTATCTCACCTAAAGTGATGAAACTTTGACCACATATCACAACTCCATTCATATTAGGAAGGCGCATTTGTAATTGCAAAGTCATTGGTTTGCCTGAATGATTCACAACCAATAGCGACACTGTTTGAGGAATTGACAACTTCATTTTGGATGGAGGAGAAATCGGCTCGACTGTAACGGGAAGCAACACATCCAAAGACGTTCCAGATTCGTTGCTGCTTCGTCTATTTGATGACGATCTTTGCACTGCAGCAGCCGCAACATCAACAGACAACCCACTTCCATGCACCACAAACGAATTTGATGTGCCTTGTGTAAATGAAGTAGGAGGACACACGACGGTGGATGAATACAATTTTCCTGTCTCGCCCATGGCTTTATGGTAAGTGACACATGCTTGGCCTAGTTCATCTCCAAATGCAATCCCTCTTAATGCTGCTGCTTCCGACTCTGCAGAGACATCAAATAAGTATTGGAATATTTCGCCTGGTTCTAGTCTACCACACGAATCAAACAAGTCAAGTACTGAGCGGCGCTGATTTCCTAGTGATAATTGATTTGCCGCTGATGTGATTTTGTCGATATTATTGTCTTCATCGCGCATCAACACTTGCTTCGAAGCCAAACCAGTAGCAGTCTCAAATCGTACAGCATTAATAGTCAAACTCCCCGCACCACTGGTTGACTTTTCCATAACATTCTCCACAGTAATAGAGACTAAACATTTGGAGTCACCACTTCTTACTACAGTTTCTGTAATATTCAATGGCACAGCGACGTTGAACCTATAAAATTTTCGTAATGTCTTGATTCCATTCGACATATACCCTACCTCCACTCGTAAAATGTGTTGTCCAGCTTCTTCCAATCGACGTGAAACTATTGCATCGATGCCGTTTTGAGGATTCACATCTGCAGCTTTCGTTCCATCGTCAAGACGAGATGGTAGCACTATCCGCTTCGACGGGGTTTGTAGTTGAACTGCTACAGTAAGACCTCTCACTGGTAAGTCGAATGACGGGTTGAGCACTCCTAAATAAGCACTGAATGTCTCTCCTACGTGGATGGTACCAAAGGAATCGGGTAACATTAAGCTGCTGGAGAGGAGATGTGTCGGGGATGCCAGTTGACCCGCGGAGGGTTGACTAAGTTGGGGGGCTTGAAGACGCATCACTTTCAGGGTGGGGGTTGAAGAGGGCACGTCCGTGGAGGACGCGGTGGAAGAAACCGACGGAGGTTGGGCTGAGGACGACATGGTTGGAATCCCTGCTATCTGCTGTGTGGGCGCTGTTGCTGTTTGCCAGGCTGGACGAAGAGGTAATACGTACAATTTAAATGGATGATACCTTTGATTTTCGAGGTGAAGGTGGGTGAGAAAAATTTACCTAGAAGCTAGAAGGGATCCGTCCTGAAGCCTGAAGCAGAGACGCAGAGAGAATCCTTACCCTCAACATGATTGTGCGTTTCTTGCCGCTGTGGTTAATGCTGATGCCTACAGTGTTTGCATGGTTGATGCCAACAGACCTTTGCTCATCACAAAGAAGAGGAGCTGATCAGACAACAAAGCCCATCACCAAAGCATACAAAACCTATTTCATGAATAAGGACAGTGACAGCAGTATCGTCAACCCATATTTGCATAGAAGTAGGAAGAGATCGACGCAGGCGCCTCTTAAACGTTTGGCAGAAAGAACTGTGGTAATTTTGTATCACAAACCTGCAAATATAATCACTTCTCATTCAAGCATAGACGAATCACCGAACTCTGCTTCTGAACGTAGACGCACGGTCTATGAAGATATTTATAGCATGAATGGTTATGTTCGAAATGGGGAACATGAAATGAGCAACAAGAACTTGTCCAGTGGAAATGCAAAAACATTTGAAGAAGTTACTGGTATCAAATCAAAGTTACACGCAATAGGCCGTCTTGATGCCGATACAACTGGTCTACTTCTCCTAACAAACGATGGATTGTTAGTTCATAGAATTACCAATCCCACCTCCATAGATGTTATAGATAAGAACAAAAGAAAACCAATACAAAAGACGTACGAAGCAGTAATCATGGGTCATCATACTCTTCCACATGATCCATCCGCAAACAGTACAACAAATCTTTCGACTCTACTGACGGACGGAGTAGCTTTACCAGCAAAGCATGGAGGACAAACTAGACCCGTGGACAATTTATCAGTACTATTTCATCCCACGAGAACAACGACATGTGTATCTATCACAATTTCAGAGGGCAAGAATAGGCAAATAAGGAGAATGTTTCATGCCATTGGGTCAGGAGTAATGAGGTTGCATAGAGTCAGTGTTGGAACATTAACTTTGGGCGACTTGGAAGAAGGCCAATGGCGATTGCTCAGTGATCTGGAAGTATCATGTTGCCTGGGCTATGAATGTAGATATCTAGATATTGCGAAGGGCTTGAAAACATTTAGGTTACCGAGAGATAATGGTGATCAAATAAAAAGGAGTAGACCACAGTCTGGTGAGTCGAGAAAAAGGCGAAGAAGAAGAACATGATAACATTTCGGCATTCTGACACAGCTCTGAAAGTCTAATAACACCTGTCAGAGCTTATCTACTTCAATTATATTAACTCATATACACTCGCGATCCAAACAGGATGGCGCATACACAACCAAGACCAATCATTTTTCACTTATTAATTTTCATCATTTTCATCATCGTTCTGTTTTCTTTTCCTTATGAAGCAAAAGTAGCACCCACACAGTTCAATAAGTACTAGGGGAACAATTATGAAAGCAAATATTTCTTTGTCTGTAAATCCATACGTTTGGATTGCATCCATTTTAGGACACTGATTTGTGGTGAGACCTGTACCCACCTCACAACAAGTCTTGGCTTCATATGATAAACCTTTGAGATTGACATTGTCCCATATATCTCTGAGGATAAACAACAAAAAAAGATAATTTTTGAGATGGAATTGCTAAGAGAAAAACTGTTGTTGTGGTGTAGCTTGCCTGGGGTATTCATCCTTTCCTGGACACGAACGCACAAAAGCGTTGCTACAGTTGATGATCTCGAGTATTGTCTTCGTTGATAATTCATCCAACGACTGAACTTTGTAAACAACTGTTACATTTGTTTCATTTGTAGCCACTGCTTCATTTGGTGTATCCATTGTTTCGATTGCGGTATTATTACCCACTGTAGTTGTTACCGTGGAATTGTTTATCGAATACTCGAGCGTGGTATTTTGACTGAGAATGTATGATTCCAGTCGTTCTGTGTCAACCCCGCCTTGCTCGTTTTGATATTGTTTTGGAATACATATTCCTACATCGCCCGCCGAGAAGTGTCGAAGACTTTGAATCTCACAGTAATTGAGATTGATTTCTCGTGACTCGCATGAAAATTGAAATTCTTGGATTGCAATGTAAGCTGTGAGACGCTTTACTGCTTTGGTAGTTTCTTCTTCGTCGGTTGAATTGTAAACTCGCATTACAGCAGATAATGACACGTCAGTGCCTACTGCACCAAGGTAACGGGAAGGGTGAACGCTTCTGTCATAAACTAAAGCTGAGACGGTGTAGCCTGTAAAAAAGTGGTGAGAACAGGGTCGTAAAACATAATGCCAGGGACAAGACAGCACACACCTAATTCTCCAGATGACGTAAACTCGTAAGGATTCGACCACGTTGTAATGTTAATGTACGCTTCAGTACCCAAAGGAGTCGAAAATAATGTCCTACGGAAGAAATGTTTTTCAATCAATATTCACCATCAATCATCATACATTTATATGCAAAATATCACTCACTCGTAACCGTTCGTAGCATTTTCAGGACCCATTTCTGCAGTTAATGGCTTCCATAGACCATCAGTTGCACAGCTAATCTCCTTAGCTGCTTGGAGGGGGTCTGAATTTGCTATTGAGTAAAGGAATGGGTAGATTTGAATGTCATCACTTATCGCCTCAGATGCCAGAATTCTCGTCTCAACAAATTTTGTCACTTCCAAATTAGTGATCTCCGGTGGGAGATTCATATCTCCATCAGAGAAAAACAACAACCCGACATTTTCTACCTTGCATCCGCCCTGAGTACTATTGACATCCTTTAGTAGGCTGTTGTCTATTAAGTCAAACGCAGCAGTAAAGCCTTCCATCCAATTAGATCTCCTACTCGGCTGCAGCGCATTGACTTTATCGATCAAATATTCTATGTTTTTGTCATTTGCAGGTTGCCAATAGTAATTCATTGAGTTTGTTACGTTGGAAAGAGGAATGTTCTTTTGTCTAACGTTTGCTACTTCATCAAAAGTAACAACTTTGAATGGCATTCCAGTAAAAATAAGTGATACGTTGATAAGCTATAACCTAATGGAAATTGGGGGACTGGTTGTATGAATCGCAACGCTATAGAGGGGTGCAAACTTACCAGCAACTGAATCATTTTCAGTCAAATCTCGCAGAACAGATATGACAACTGTTTTCGTGTATTCAAGTTTCGTCACATTCGTGTTAGGACTCATTAGATCCCCCATACTTAAACTTTTGTCTATCAATAATACAATATTACGAGGTGCTTCATCAGATATGGTTTGGGGAACGGCGCCTTTATACCACGGTCTCTCCCGTGGATCGTATCCTCCGCACAGTTTCGATGTCCTTCCAGGGAATACACGGAACATGCCTGTTGTACTCCCAAAAAACTAATCATAGTACTGTCAGTATAGGTAATTGAAAGACATCGTTAAAAAGAAATTTATCTTACCATTTGAGGAGAAGGAACGCCAAGAGTTTCCCAAAATGATTTATCTTCGTTGTATTTATTCTTCATCCATGGTTCTATTTTTCGACTGAAGCAGACTGTCTCAATAACCTTTGAAATCATATGTACGTTAAATTTGGTGTGATCATTCAGATGATCGTCAACAGAGTAAATAATATAAACTCACATCCGGATTCTTAGGTATCCTGTTGGGCCCCTCGACAGTAATATTGGGCAATAGCACAGTGGAGATGGTAGGGTCGAACAGCCCATTGCAACGATTCCCACTACCACACTCTTCAATCGAATAACCCAACTGCTCAAAGCTCGGACAACTCTGTCCCGCTGACATTTCAGAAAGACACTCGTCATAACTGTCGTGGTTGCAGCCTAAAATCGCATCGCATCGATTTCGGGATTGCAATTCAACTTCGTTTCGAAGTTGGATTATGTCAGAATTTAGACGTTCGATTAGAGTTAGGAGAGCTTGTTCGTCAGCGTAGGTGGTGCTCCTGGTGGATATGGCGGCGAGGACGAGGCACAACAGGCTTGGTTTGGCCATTCTTACTGCTTTGAAATCGATGATGATTAGAAGCTACTTTTTGTGTGTTCTGTTGTGTGTTGTACATACCTAATAGTGAAGTGGTGATGTGGGATAGTGGGCATTTCGGTAGAAAAATGTCCCCCCAACTACCTCTAGCCAACTCTTCCCTCTTCTATCTAATTATTGTTAGAATTGTGTATGTGTGGTAGTACCATAATTTGCATGGTAATGGTGTTGGTTTATGTCCTGCAACAAAGAACTTTGTTCAATTGATGCTAAAATAGTATCTTCTATGGGGCCAATAGTGTCATAAAGCTAAAGGAAACGGCACGTCAAGTAAGTTCGTTTGAGCGCGAAAATCTGCCAACATATCTGAATTCACAGAGTTTGGGGTGTGTTGCGTATCGAGAACCAACATGTGTATCTTGAGCAATTACTCTACAGAAAAAGGCACCCCATCTCGGGAACAAGAGGAAAAATGCCTATTTTTTCGTGCAAGCTCCTGTTGGTACTTGCAAAATGCTGTTCTTCGTGCTCCTGTCAGTGGAACCGAAAGCATCAGTCTTACAGTATGTTTTTTTTCCAAAGAAATAGAGCCTCGTTCAACAAATTAGTTGTGCCATCCCAGAATATCATTCCTTATCTTTGTTTTATTTAAGTATTGGAGTTCACTGAACAATTGTGCTTGGTACCCGTTTACGTTTACACAAATAAAATAACCAGTTACTAAGAGGAGTTAAAAAATTTTGGTGGAGGGTACGGGTATGGGTCTTCGTAAAAACAGCAATTTCCTGAAAGCTGATACGGATTATTAAAAAGGCAAAGATCCTGCTTCTGTTAAAGAATCAACATGATTGGAGCATAAGAAAAAGCTCGTTGCTGTAATTATTAATTATGTTCATTTTTGGCTAAACCAGGCTGAAAGCATTTTTCTTATATGTTGTGGATCACAGACAGACATCAGGACCCACAAAATCACCGCAGGAGCAAACAAAACAACAGGAGGAGGTAAACATGTTACATAAATTTGATTCACTAGTTGTTAGAGAAGTGTTGGAGCCTTGTCTTTATCAGACAAGTGAAAGCTATCCAATGGTCCCTAAAGAATGGGATAGACTTCATGACAGTAAAAAATTATTTAAAGCTGTCACAATTCATTCAACACTCTGTATAGGTGGTTTCAGCAGGCCGGATGTGCTGCTCTATTGTCCGGGCTGCTTTATCACCTCTTATGAACCATGGCTTGCAGCTGAGTATCAAGAAGTGTGGCAACTTTCGTCTGACATCAGAACTTGCAACCTATCATACTTCAATTCTATCATTCTCTCTCCAACTCTATCTACCAATATCAAAAAATAGCAAGTTGCTGTTTAAGTGTTTACATTGAGCAGTATCATCCTCTAAGAGGTGTCAATTTATGTGAATGTCATAGCTGTCAGTAG
The DNA here is from genome assembly GCA_036939855.1 of Cyclotella choctawhatcheeana. Lineage (NCBI taxonomy): Eukaryota > Bacillariophyta > Thalassiosirophyceae > Thalassiosirales > Thalassiosiraceae > Cyclotella > Cyclotella choctawhatcheeana. Next base: position 23,576 of record JALLPH010000175.1, read on the forward strand.
AGTTACCAATCTTGTCCCTGGAAGTTGCTCTAATATGATCCGAGCTTACAGTGTTAGTAGTATGAAGGAGATGAAAGATGATTTGCATAGTTATGAATCTGCGGTTGTATTGAAAAAGTTGTGACATCGGTGGTCCTTTGATGATGAATTGGATTTGGCTAAGTAGTATCAGCATAAGCATGATGTGTTTAGTTTAATAAGCTATGATAATGATGTGAGCAAAAAATGCAAGCAAAAAACTAATTAGTGTATGTATTAATCTCTTAGTTATGATGTGGATGTCCCATCAGCTGCAAGTCGAGCTCTTTGTCGAGCACGAAACTGATTGCTGTATGCTCCTCCTGCTCCTCCGTCTTCGTCGTCGTCTGAATCTTCGCCATTGCCATTTCTCTCTCGCTTGATGGTAGTGTTCGATATCCCGTTAGCATTAGCGGCAACAACTGGACGAGCCGCAGGAAGAGCATTTCCTTTCAACGTCAAAAGTGTCATTTCAACCAAATGCGGAGGAGGCTTTTGAAGTCCGCGTCCGAATTTTGGAATTGGTGGTAGTAGCAAAAGAAGAGGGCGAATCCATTCTGGTGCACTCTGGATAATCATTGTATTCATACCCATACCAAGTGCAGCACCTGCAGCGCCTTTGGCAGAGAGGAGTTTTGTCCCTCCTGCAATTCCCTGAACTCCAATGGCTCCTCCTAATAATACAGAAGAAGCAGCTCTGGCACGGCTTTCGCGTTGGAAGCGAAGTCGTTGGACATACGAAACATCACTGGCACCACCAGCGCAAATATCACCCCATACGTTGGAACTAACACCTCCAGCAGCAAGCGACGCTGAAGCTGCAGATGCAAAGTCGAGGCTTGATGTATCGAACTCTCCGTTTCCAATAGCCCCAGTGACTGTCAAAACATCCACCATGCGAGCCATGCCACATGAAATTTGACTAGCCACATCGTACCCTTCTAAACGAATTAGTTGCTCATTCAATGAGCTCTTTTGTATGCCAATGCTCAAGTCTTCTTCATCAGGTGGTCCTTCTCTACCCTTTACAACGTCTTCATTGCCAGCGCCGTACAATGCCTTTCGTCTCCTTACTTCTATCGCAGAGACGTCAGTCGCCACATTGCTATTGTTTGTTTGCGAAGATAGGATGGATTCAAACTTGAGCATCATGTCCCATAGTGGACGTTGAACCTCCCTTCGTCTAGCAGTAGATGCAGCATCTGTTTCTCCTTCTTTGGTGCTAGCATCTTCATCTTCGCAAGCAGCAACCGCTCTCATCAACAAGCTACGAAGATTCTCTTCGTCATTGAGCTCAAGGAGGAGACTGGCGTAGTGAAGGACGTATGGTGGCGTAGAAATGAAGGATCGATGCTTGCGTAGACCTAGCTCATATATTCTTGCTGCGACTTGTGGGTTTTTGCCCAGACGATGCTCAATGGTTGCATGAGCCGCATAGAGATGCCATGTGATGAAGCCTGCTGACTCATCACTGGCAGATTGATTAGAGCCATGTGCTACTTTTGATCGAGTTGTGACCATTTTTCGATCGCTTCCTTTCATTACATCTGCCACTCCATCTGTAGCCGGAGCAGCAGCAGTCTCCTCCTCTGCCTCCATTTCGTCTTCCTTGCGAATTTTCAATGTCCGACGTGCACGGGAGAAAACGGCTCTTGCTGCAGCAATGCCATCGTATCGCCTCACCAACCGCTGTAATAGAACAAATCCCAGTGTGGTGGGTGATTGATTCACAAATTGTTCCATCGCCTTGACACACGCATGTTGTTCGTTGCTACTTTTGTCGCCGTTCTCGCTTACAACTCCTAAATGCCTTTCGAGAATATCAGCCCGAGCCTGAGCCAAGAGTGCACAATCTGGCAAACATTCCATTCCTAAAGTCAGTACAGCCAAAGCTCGAATAGCATTCCCGCCAGTCTTCAGATCCCCAGCCTTAGCAGGAGCAATAAGTAAGGCAGATAACACTCCCCCAGCGGCATTCGAAGTAGGAGCATTCTGCTGCCCTGGGGTAGTAGACACTGAAGCCGCGATTGAATTCCCATGCAATAACTCCCACTGACTCCATTCGTACCATACCTCAGGATGACGTGCAAAAGCACATGCTGCCTCGGTGTACCCAGTACGGACTCGTGCAATCAGATCAGAGGAATTCAATCTTTCGGGGTTCGTACGTTCGTATGCTGCACGACGACGCCATTTCGATAAAATAGTTTGTTCTTCCTCCATTTGTTGAATATATTCCGCCTCATTGGTAGGTTTATTTGCACCTGTAATGGCAGCTTCTCCCAAATCATCCATCACAGTAGTCCCAGCAGAAGCACCTTTAGGCACTCTATCACCAAATCCCACAGGAGGTACTGCCAACCGCCCCCCTCGTAACTCGGTTACATTCCACACCCTTCCTCTTTCTAAAAATACTCCCCTGGCATGCTGATACTTTGGTAACCACTCTGCAACTAAAACGCTTGCCAATGCCTCAGAATGTTGCCGTTCAAACGCTTCATATTCTTGCCAATACTGATCCAAACCTAACATTGGATGAGTGATGCCACGTTGATACACGGATCTAAGTACAGTAAGTTGTCGCTGCTGAATTGAAGTTTCATATCCCGGATCAGATGGCGGTCCGGGCATATTCTGCGTGACAAACATGGAGCAATCAATATAATTTGTCCAGCTCTTGACGAAATTAGTGTAATTCTTCCATATAGTTTGATTCTGGTCAATGAATCCTGCTCCTCCCGCTAACGCTGTTTCGTATGCTTTTTCTACCTCATTCCAAAATTTATCCTTCCGCCCTTTAAAAGCAGCGCGAAGACTTTCTTCGTAGCGTTGCAGTAACACTGATACTTGAGAAATATTAGGTTGATATCCCACCGGAGGTGGAGGAATGGCATACTCTTGAGATGCCGCATGTGCTGCCTCCCATGCACACTTTCGAATGTACAGATTCCACAATGGAGCAGAATGAATCATCTGAGGAATGATTGTTCTGGCTCCATCTATTGTTGTAGCCGATAATGCATCTATGGATTCTCCCGCAGTATAGCCATGCAATGCCTGTTTTCCATTCGAATCCACTCCTAAATACCTCTCAAACAATCCGTTGAGTTTGTCATTATAGAACTTCCACCGTTCTCCCACTGAAGGAGAAGTAAGCATCAAGGACTGGCCCGTCAACACTGGGTGTTTACCGACGTCGACACATTGACCAATCTCATCTGGAGTTCTTGCTACCAACCTCAGATATACCTCGGACAAGTTAACAAGATAGACACTAGCATACGGAAAATGATGCAGCAGGGCCAAATAACATGCTTCGATCCAATCAATTTTCCTCCAAGTCTCGGCATTGACGCTCATCCCCAACCCACTGGCATCTAGCAGTGGTCCCAGACTTTTCCAGCAGCTCATAACCTCGTTCATTAAGACGCCCCATGCTTCGGCGTCAGCAGAGGGAGAGGAAGTGATACGTGACATGGCATTACGTAAACGGTCGGAGGATGGGCCAGAATTGTGATGTGGAAATGGGGAGGGCGTGGGTGGTAGGGTTGGCGACATATTCGTCTGCGGTACATCCTGTACTTGCTGTTGCTGATTTGCTGCACCGTTGGCTGATGGGTCACTAGCAGCCATAGCGTTGGCTACCGTATGATTAATTGGAGTTGCATCCTCCAAGGGAGCCTCATCGTCTTCATCACCAAACATAATATCATCGTCTTCCTGTTTGACGGGGGCGTCCATGTCGATGTCTTCTTCTTCTTGATGGAGAATGGATGACATGGTTTAGCTCTCTCTTTGTTTTAGATTTATTACACTCTCACTTTACCGTGGTGATTCTATGGGTAGTTCAGCTTGAGACTTGAGACGGCCATCATGACATAGCTGCAACAGTGGATGGGTGAGATTGATCTTTGGATTTTGGTACATGTGTGATGACGTGAGATACGGGGGTGCTCTGCAAATGAGATGTCCATCTAACCTCTGTTCATACAGGTTCATACCACAGTTATTTATGAATGACGTACATTCAATGGTATGTATTATGAAGCAGCCGCTGCAAGATTTTTTTGTTTTAGTAGCAGATGAGTCGGTGTTGTTAAATTTCTGCGCCTCGAAGGTCTGGCCGTAGTCAGTATAATTCGAATCTTGGGTGAGATTCGTCGGAGAACCACTTATTTATGTAATAGAGGTAAATATGTGTTGTGAGCACATATGTACCTTTGTAGCACTTTTTATTTTAACCAACTCCGTGCGTACGTAGTTTTTGTTCTCATTGAATGTTGATGTTGAAGTTGAATGTTATTTAGGTGACTGTCAGAATAGAAATATAGGTATCCGTCACAGAATTGAATGTAAATACCTTTGAAATTTGTGGGTCTGTTTCACCCTATCTGAAGCCGCTGAACAATCCACAGAATAATATGTGCAAATCACAGTTGAAGCATTGCCATTAATAGAGCTGTCTTCGAATACCATACTACATCGTCCTCTCTTGTATTCCCGTCGTCGTTGTCGCTGCGTATATCTTTGAGGGTAGTGGGTGCATTCTCGTCGGTTATTATCTTATCGAAGAAGGTAAATGATTGTGTATCTAACGTAGATGTTTGGACGGTGATGTTTCATCTTTTGCGCAGTCACACTGATTTAATATTATCATACCCTGCCTTCCCTGCGTCCCCGATCAACCGATAAATGTTGCGTCTCGTCTCTTTGGCAATTTTGTTGTGGCGACCATCAATGAATTACCGCTGTACTGTGTTTACGAATAATAATAATTGACGAAGGTAAGTTGTTGTTGATCCACTGAAGCTGTGGAGGTTTTTATTTGTTGCTACATTATTCCCCCCTCAACACTTTC
>JALLPH010000176.1:0-26501 GCA_036939855.1 Cyclotella choctawhatcheeana
GGGGGTCCACTTTGGGTTAGGGGGGTCCACTTCGTAGGTAGGTACCAGTTCGTAGATTCGTAGCAGTCCACAATAATAGAGAACAACCTCAAACAGCACAACCATGGCTCTCACCGACGACACAGAATCCAGCACACCAGCCTCCGGAGGCATTACTGGTGCTCTTACAGCGCTTTCTTCCGCTTCGGCTACTGTGTAAGATATTACTTTGTCTTTAAATTTCAGATGGTTTTTGATCTACTCGTTCGTGGCTCCAATCTTAATTGTTGGGGGAAGATAGTTGTAACTGAGCGTCCGTCTTATGATCGTACACGTGCATTTCAATTCACCCTGAATCTTTTAAATTCTATCTCCCCCCAGAAAAAATGCTTGGGACTCCAGCGGCGGCAACGAAGTCTTAGCCAACGTTCAAAACAACATCCCCCAAGGAACCAAAGATTATATCGCCGACGCCAAGAACAAAATCTTCAATCGTCAACACCTCCGCTCTCCCACGGTGTTTTTTGGTATGGGTGAAGAAAAACCGTTTTACCTCGAACGTGTCCCAAGTCTTGTGACCGAGAGGCTTCGGCATAACCTTAGCTTCTTCTACTTGAATTATATTCTTATAACGGCGGTGCTATTTTGTTTGACTATGATTACGAGTCCCTCTGCCATCATTGGAATTGGTTTGTTGGCTTTTGCTTGGATGGCCGTGATTAGAGCTACCTCGGAGGGATCGGTACAGGTCAAAGGTGTGTATTTTATTTTCATTCCGTGGTTCGTGGTTCGTGGACCTTCCATTATGTCTGCCAGTGTTCTAACGATGATATTGCTCTCGTCTATTATACAGGAATTACTATTACTCAAAAGCAAGCATCAATGGGAATGGGGGCATTCACCGCCCTGGCGCTAATCTGGCTCCTTTCGCATATTTTCTGGTGGACTCTTTCAACATCTGGCTTCTTAACGGGTGTTCACATGTTATTAAGAGATGCATCTATGCATAAGGATGAGGAGGACAGAATCGAGATGCAGGGGGATTTGAGTATGGAAGATGAGGCTTCGTTTCTCAATGCAGCGGAGATGGCTTGAAGTGGTGAATGTATGATTCGGGGGCTAGCTGTTATACGAAAGTGTCAACAATGTTAAAGGGGAAACTGTTTTGCAAAACCATCTTCTGTAAAAGATGAGAGGGGGATTGCTTGTGCTGGACATTCAACAAGATCTGAGCACATCGATGATGATCTATGAAAATAATGCAATATGAATATGTAAATTCTTCAGCCATGACTCCTCTATTTTCTCAAGATCTTGCAATATTTCACAATAGATCGCAATCAAACACTTCAATCAACTACACATAACTACTACTTCCAGCTAGAGATACTTCCAATGAGTGATCAGTCATGAATCTGTTCGGTCTAGCAAATACTCCAATTGAGGTCATTTCTATTTCGAAAGAAGCATCACCCATTTTGTATGTAGATAGGTAGTAGGTACATCCGTCCGCATTCTTAGGAATAGCCTTAAAACGGAAGAACAAGAACTTCCGCATTTCGTTTCCTTTTCTCTTCACAAACTACAAACTAACTATGAAATGAAAATGGCAAAGAATAAAACGAGAATGGACAATCAACAGCACAGGGGTGAATCAGCAGTACCAAACGAGTCAACCTTGTCCCTCACGAACTCATGGCAGCCGCATGTATTACCCACAAACGAAACTTCTTCTGACGACTGCGAACAATCAGAAGAATTGCTTGCTGTCAATGATGAAATAGAAACAGAATATTGTGTGGCTGCAGACGAAGACGTTAGTGTGCCCCAGAATAAGAAATCAGCGGCTGATGCGATATCTCCCAATGAAGCTGAACCAACCATGACGCTGTTGCCTCCACCTCCTTCATGGTTTCAATTCGAGGAAACTCAGTCTACAGTCGAAGAGGATAAAACCAATCACACAAGAGCAGCAGAGACTGTCCATCCAGATACAAGCTCTGAAACAATCATATCTGCAAATCATCAGCTAGAACAGAATGTCATTTCTGCAGATGCAATCCACTCTAAAGAACAAATTTCAACCGAAAATGAGAATCCTAACTTGGATGCACCCGCAGTAGAGGACAATTCATCCTCCCAGCTAGACATCCCGTTGCTACCAGAATATAATTCTTCAGAAGCTCACATGTTTGATCTTCCTGTTTCTTTTGCCTTTAGCTACGATGAACATATCCCAGAAGAAATAGATGCAATATCCACCCAATCAGCTATTGATACTTTAATCTCACAAACATTATCATTCACAACTCAAACCGTATCAAAAACAATACCCACCTTGCTACATGAGTGTTCGTCTTCAGCTATACAAAAATCACTACACAAATTACAAATAGAGTATCAGCGTTTTGGTCCACGCAAATATTTGAGAGCTAGTGATTTGGGTAGCGTTGGTGGGTACTTTCGTCCTTCGGTAATTAGCTCTCACACTGGTGATGATTCAGCTATAGCAATTGAATCAAGTGTAGCACTCGGGAAAGGAAAAGACAATCACTTTGATTGGATGTGGATGGATGGAAGGGAGGTTAGATTTACTAATTTGCCTTGGATTGAAAGACAACTCGTTCAAGAGTGGAGGACGTACGAGTGGACTGTAAATAATAGCTTGGCTGGGAGTGATCTTCTTGAAAGTAGCATGTGCATTCAGTCATCACAAGAACTGGAACATGAACATGAGGTGGTTAACAATTTTCAACTGAACAATCTAATTGACACACCAGATACCAAGAAAAAACAAATTGATGACCAAGAAGAATCCCTGTGTCAAGATGACGACGAGGAGGAATTCAATCAATTAGACTCAGGAGAATATGAACGTGCGCGAACATTGGCACCGCGCCCGTTGCCAAGGCCACAGTTTGAAAATGCATCATCATGTTACATTTGCCAGAAAATTTTCGGGCCGACTCTACACCGACATCATTGTCGCAGATGTGGACATTCATATTGCAATACACATTCCAACTACTTTCATCAACTGCCCCACTTAGGATACGATAGAGATATTCGTGAAAGAGTTTGCAGAGTGTGTAAAGCTGTTCTAGATTCGAGAGATCTGGAGGAAAGAGTTGCGGTGAGTATACAAGTACCATCAGCTGTGAAAATAAACCCTTTGCTTTTAATTGTTCTGACTGAACCATGTTTACGCCTGCTCATTGTCTTATTAGTGGAGATTGGCTCGTTGCCGTGACTTTCTGAACGGGTCTCTGATACCATATTTTGAGACGGGTGTTGATACAGTTGAAGATGCCGCATTTAGATTGACTCGTTTAGCAATACGTCTAGCTCGAAAAATACCGTTGGGAGCCCAAGCCTATGTTGCAATTGAAACTGTCGAGATATTGAGAAAGCACGGCCTCAGTGGCGTCTATGGTTTGCTATTGCGGAAAGAGTTTCTTGCAGCCGCAGACCTGCTTTGTAAAATATTGGGCATCAATAAGAAAACTTGGCCTCTAAGTGTCCATGAACTGAGTGCCGCAATATTCTACGCTCTAGCGCAGCATAGAGCTCTGCGTGGCATCAGACCTGATGGAGAGGAGTTGATTCATTCTCTGAAAGAGAGCGACTTAGGTCAACACATGAGATCAAAGACTGGTAACAATACGAAGGACTTGTCGATGAAACGAATCAACTCTCTATATGTAGTTGACGAGAGCAATGTCGACGAAGAAGATGCAGGTGACACAGTTGTTTGGAAAGGCGCCTCGTATGAGACTTCTAATGAATCTATATTGGATGAAACAGATATGTATGATCCAATATCTGAAAAAGGAGTTGATCTTTTGCTTCTTTCGCACCCTCAAAAGAACGGCGACAAATGTTCAGATGTTGATCTAAGAATAGACACACCTACTGGCGAACAAGGAGAATCCCCTGCTGATATTCTTTCATTTGAGCCGGTCTGCGAGCCAGTTCCAGATGGCATACTTTCGTCGCTTTTGTTTTATGCTCCGCTCGCATTGAATTTCATTTACGCAGAATGTGAAGTAGACATACAGCTTCTTGCCGCTCAGCAAGGTAAGGTTGTTTGAGTTTATTGTTCAACCCCCCAAAACATTTAACTCGATACTTGCATTAATATCAGGATGGAGACTTGTGTACGCCTCTCTAGACCAAAGCCAAATGCATTGTTCTGATGACGAAGTACAAGATACCAAAAAAATTGCTCACGATTCTAGTGACAAGCCTGCATCTGCCCTTTTTGCACATGATGATCGAAAAATAGGTGAGTAAATTGTAGAGCTACCAATCTGTAATCTCAAAACCGCATTCTTCTTACTGTCTGTTGATTCAGCATGCTTGAGTGTTCGTGGAACGACATCAATTCAGGATGTTGTAACAGATATTCGTGCAGTACCCGTTCCATTCCCCCAAGAAGAGGAGGAACAAGCTACTGAATATACAATAGACAACTCGTTTTGTGATGATGATGAATGGACGTCAGTTTTCAGAGGAAAAGGTCTGGCTTCGTGTGGAATGGCCAGTGCAGCTTTGAACTTGTTTCGTGAGAATGCCGATGCATTGACTCATCTCGCACGCAATGGGTTCCGAATAAGGATCGTTGGTCACTCGCTTGGAGGCGGTGTGGCTACTCTCCTTGGAATATTAATGTCACATCACCTAGAAAAGCTGAAGTTGGTAGACTCGGGTCTTTCTGGTGTGGCTAGAGAGGATGACAGGTTGTTGCGTGTGTATGGATATGGAACACCATCCTGTGTAGACGGGAAATTGGCTGATTATACTCGAGCATATGCCACCAACGTAGTTCTCCATGACGATGTTGTACCAAGGCTGACTCCCACATCGATTCGTAGCTTGCTGAAACATCTTCTTCACATCAGAGAGACGTGGGTCAAGGCCCATCTATCTGAAGATCTCAAATGTTATCATGAGCGAGCGTACAAGGTAAGAAGAACAATAGATGAAATCCTCGCTTTAAAAACTTTCTAACATTCGTCCCATTTCGCATCGCAAGGTGTGGCCAGCAAGGGTTCGGGAGAGTTTTTCGCTGTCTAAAAAGTTAGTTAAGAGGACAAAAAAGAAGTTAAAGAAGTACAAGAAGCGGATGAAGAAGCTGAAGTTTCAAAACAATGACTGCATGAAATATGACAATAATGCTGACAGCTCTAAACACGGAGATGGAGCATGTGACATTAGTGATATTGAATCAGATGAGGGTTTGGATGTTGAAGGCGATTTATTTTTTGATGCGTTGAATGATGAGCCCCTAAATGAAAGCGATGACGACAGTAGCATAGGACGAGCAAGGTAAGAATATTCCACAGTAAATCTACACTCTATATAGCGAGCCTTTTCCCTCACATTTGCTCACCTGGCAGACCAAATCGTGTGCAATCAAATACCGTATTGGTGGAATGCGAGGGTGACTGGGTGCCATTCGACGAACCTCCGTTAGATCACAACATTCAAACAGAGCCATCTACTGATGCAGACCAGGAGTCTTCTACAGTGGATTCATCGCCTCAAATATTGGAAGAGTTCCCACTGCCTCGCATGTTTGTTCCTGGTGAGTCTACTAAATAAAATCTGATATTTGACGCCTTTTTTTATAAGAAAGCTGAAACCACTTCTGTAGGGAAAATTGTCCACATCTATACACATCGTGGAGGATATAAGGCAGCTTTTGTACCGCGAAAGTTCAAATCACTCCGAAGAATTAGTATGGCTGGCAACTGCCTAACTGATCATATGTCTAAATCATACTACGAAAGCATGCTTGAAGTCAAATCAATTAGATCGGCAAAATATGATTTACCAAAATGGGTTGGATTTGACAAAGACTGCACATGGTGAGATCAATTCATGTGCCCTACTTATTTGTTGTTGTCTAGCTGTTGCCACTTGTCTAAACTGTATTATCTTGTTTACAGTGCTTGCTGTGCTGCATTATTCACATGGGCTAGCACTTCGAACACCGAAGCACAAGCTGCACGTGATAAGCATAACTGTCGAAGTTGTGGAGGTTTAGTCTGTGATCCCTGTTCAAAGAACAAAGTACCTATACCATCAATTGGCATTACTCAAAGTGTTAGAGTGTGTGATCGTTGCTATAATGGATGGGGTAATCTTTACAGCAATGTGAAGTCAGACGAAAATGTTGCTGATAGTGAACACAAAAGTTATGGGAACAAAATCTCGATAGAGCATTCAAGGCGGAGTGGTGTCGTTGATGAACTCGCAGCAAGACTTCCAACTATTGTTAAGCATTAGTCAAGGAGTACTATTTGCTGAGTTTCCTAGTTAGTGCTCTTGTTGAGCCATTTGATTTGACAAAAAAGATGACGCATAACGTACTAGCTCATCATGCTCTTCCATCACTTCCGTGGCCCCAGCTGCTTTCAGTTCCTCTTTATTTTGTGAACAGGACACAGCAAATATTGGGGTGTCAACAAATAACATCCTCAAACGCGTTGTTGCAGCCAAGACTTGCTCTTCGTCGTCATATGATATTAAAATAGCTCTTGGTTTTACAACTCCGTGATTTTTGAGCACTTCTGGATTCTCTCCATCTCCAAATAAAACAGCTGTATTTTCTCTTGGTGTCAGCATTTGATTAATTAAGAAAGGCTCATTGTCAATTGCAATGATCTGAGGCTGAGACAGCTCTTCCTGAAAGTCCAAATCAGAGTGCAGCTGACATAACATCTCTTCTCCAATAGATGAATAACCGCAAACTACGATTGCATCTTCGGCGATGGTTTGTCCAATAGGTTCAAATGACGTTTTTATAGAGTTGTCGGGATCAAATAGGTCTGCAGCCCATTCAGCAACACCACCAAGTAAAGGAGTTACTGCCATTGTTATCAATACAATTGATGTCAACAGCCCACCCAGATCTTTTGGCAATACCTCAAGCCTCTCAGCAATAGCCAAGACAACAAATGCAAACTCTCCACCGCCACTCAAAATTAGTGAGAGTTTAGCTGCCTCACTTGGTACAAGACGATTAGGCTCCATCCATCTAGGAACTCTGGTTGCAGCTGCGATTGTAAAAGTTTTGAGCACGATAAGTGCAACGGCTCCAGTAAGCACTGTAGGCAATTCACTCAGTACGAGAGAAGAGTCAAATAAAGAGCCCGCATCCATGAAAAAGATGCCGAGGAGAATTCCTTTGAATGGTAAAACATCCGCTTGTATTTGAGCTCTCAAACCAGTATTTGCTAACAATACACCCGCGGCAAAGGCGCCTGCAGTGTCAGTTAATCCACAAATTTGTGCAAGTGCTCCCATTCCTACAGAAACCAGCAACGATAAAGCCACAAAAGTCTCAGTTGATTTAGTCTGTGCTACAAGGTTGAATAACCTTTGTAATAAAAAGGACCCTAAATAAATAACTAGTCCAAACCCAACAACAGCTTTGACTGTTAGGAATCCAATTTCTGCAAAGTCTGTAGGTCCTTGCCCAACCACGTATGGAAGGATAACTAATAGTGGAGCTACAAACAAGTCTTGAAGAAGTAATATTGATGTAGCTGCTTGTCCGCTACTATCACTCTCCCATCCGCGTTCTTTAAGTACTGGAAAAATAAATGCTGAGGTAGATAATGTACCAGCCAGTGCCAGTACCACAGCTTCTGTTGGATTTTGAATGTTAATGTAGCCCTGAGGAGCAGCTCTTTATCAGCACATAAGTTTGTTAATAATGAAACGGCAAACATCTCTTTCCCTGAACAACTCACCTCATCAAGGGGAAGGAACCTATCCAAAAACTGCGGAGCTCCGGCTAAAATTGCAGCAGTAATAACACCGGTAGTCAATGAAATCTGAGCAAATCCCAATGGCAAATAATTTGTTAGCTTTTCAAGCCGTGCGGAAGACACTTCCAAACCCTCCGAGAACAAAAGAAATAATATGCCAAAGTCACCAAGTTCAACATCGGCCTTTGCGTTGCTGAATACATCTAATCCATGTGGGCCTAATAATGCCCCCGCTACTAAATAACCTAGTATGGGAGTAATCCCAATAGAATTCGAAATCAATGTGACTACCACAGAAGAAGTCAGAAAAATTAACAAGTCTTGACCCATGGATTCGAGCACTGCACTAGTTTCTGCCTCGGGTATAGTCATGGTTGCCATCCCGTCTTCGCTGTCTTGGAGGAAGTCGGCCCCTATATCTAATGCCTCGGTCAATTGTCGGGACACTTCGTTGAGAGAAGTTAAGTCAGGTAAGTGTATGTCTGGGAGTGCGTGTAAGGTTACTGTTGATTGTCTGTATATTTCATTCTTGAGTTTGTAATAATTTCGTATTCTAGGGCCTCGCCCGTATGCATTGGACTTGAGTAGAGTTTGGAATCCACTGATGGGTTGAACACTATATTTGCAGATGAAGAGGAGGCAGCACCGAAGGTGTCTCTTTCGTAACGTCATTGCTTCGATAGGCTGTGTGTAAGTTTCTCGAGTGCTGTGACAATGAAATCTGCTGGAAAAGCTACGAAGCATGCATGGTTGAAGATAGTGGATTGTTCAATGTGGCATTGTCGAATGAGGAACATGGCTGGCTTATTTGGAACTTCACATTGAAGATGTCGACAACAGCTGGGCGCTGCAAGATGTTTTACGTCTTCTCCCCCTTATGTAGTTCACTGGTGCAAGATTTTTTAAACGTATTAGCATTAATTATGGACCATGAACCATGAGAGATGAGAGACCACCATGAGAGACCATGAGACCATGAACCGCCTGTTGAATGAACCTCTATGAACCAAGCATGACAATGGACCATCTGAACAATCCCCAAGAACCACCGCCCAGATCCAAAGACACCAAATCTCCTAACCTCCCGTTCTGCGTCTACGATCTCTTCCTCGACCTGCCGCATCCCTCCGCCGCCGCCATCGGCGAACGAACACTCATAATCGATCCCCCGGTCTCCGTTTCCCCCATAATAGCCACGGAAATATACAATCCCGACACCATCGCACGTATTAGTAAATTCGTCTATCCGGAATATGAAGATAACGAAGTAGTCATTACACGAGATGCACGTACAAGACGATTGGACTTGACTTCCGGTGGCCGAACATTCCAAGCGAATTTAACAAAGTACGATGTGTATCAACTTGACTTCATTGTTCATCATCATACGTTCTCGATGTTGCTTTCTGATAGGAAGACGAGGGTGCATGGTCATGTTAGGAGGTATTTACCGGGACATGGCGATGCGTTGGAGAGGATGGATGTGGGTAGAAGGAGACCGAGAGCCATGGTTTTGTTGACTAGAGCTGTTGGTGGGGAGAGATTTTATTCCTCGTTGCTTAAGTGAGTTGTATGTCTCGTGTTTTAGATCTTCATCCGTTTGAATCTATTCATTAATTACGTCATCTATATAACTGATTTTCTTCAGAACTGTCGAGGCAATCTCAATAGAATCCAATGTCAACAAAAAAGGATGCTTTGCCACAAAAAAGTCCCCAACACGTGCCTTCCTTCATTCTTTATTCAATAAACATGCTACATTGACCACGCAGTATGCCGAATTGCGCCGCCAAGGCCTATGCTTAAACTTTCTTCAAACGGATGGCGCCGCAACGGGAGGTGATGTGGCCTGTGAAATAGCAAAACGAACCATGAAAGAGAATGAGAATCTTTTTAAGATTACTATTGAAAGGATTGAGTTCGGGGGGTCTTCCAAGAGGAAGAATCCAAATAGTAACACTGTACAAATGAAAAATGATGTATTGGAATTTTATTTGCCATTGGCTCTTCAGCCAGGCTTTGATTGCGTTCCAGTCGAGTCTTTACCCGAAGACATTTACTGTCCAATTATGCCATTGTTACGATATATTGGTACCAGTCACTTTGTGAGGTTGCTTAGTGCACTTCTTTGTGAAAGACGCATCATTTTAATATCCAAGAGCATTACAAGACTCAGTATGTGTGTTCGAGCGGCGTCATCTATTTTGGCACAAGGTCTTTTAAGTTGGAAGCACGTCCTGATACCAGTGCTTCCACCACACATGAACCACCTCTTGGCAGTAAAAGCCCCGTACATTGTTGGCGTTCTTAAACAATATGCATCGAGACTCAGCAATATTGATGGCCTGACGGATTGTCTATGCGTCAACTTAGACTCCAATGAATTAAACACTGTGAATATGGCTATTCCTCGAATCACAGTACCGGATATGCTCAAAAAAACTCCTGGCAAAAAGAACGAACAATCTGCTGCTGATTTGTTAGCCAGTGATCTTGATGAAATTTTCCGAGCAGATCAAAAGCTGTGGCAGCAAAGCGATAAGAACGAAAAAAGTATTGATCAGAAGGCGAAAGAAACAGTCATAAAGGTTCCAGAAAATGTAAGCGAATTGGGAGTTGACTCTATTGCAAATGATTATCCTAGCAAGAAGAAAACTATATGGCCCATAGGCAATTCTAAAGAAGGAGCAAGCAGGAATAGAGCTAGTATGTCTCTGGAGGAACGTCGACAGGGTAGTGTTGATGCCGCTGTAGCGTTTGGAAGAATGATCCGTGACATTATTGGTGATAAAACTGAGGACGCATCTCTCATTGAAGTAGAACCAGAATTAGTGGCTCCCAAATATTCTCGTCCTAGCCAAGAAGTTTTGCGTGATATGGGTTGTGTTGAGGCTTCCACTGTTGCTGAGAACCATGGGGGAGAAGAAGATATTAGGGCTGCACTTACATGCTTCTTTCTTCACATGTTTGGAGATATGGGTGAGTGATGTGTGTATCAATACATAAGATTCACTCATTCTGCTCACAAATTATATTTGTTTTTAATAAGGAATGTATCTTTCAGAGACCGGAGGGTGAGGAATTCAGGTTTATCTATCGCTCTCGTTTCTAGTGGCATAATTGCCTCTAATCGTCTTATTTGTGTTCATAGTCAATTTTGGCTCGACAGGCGGAAGGTTAGTATCACTTGCCTCGGATATGGATTTTTATGATTGTGAGTCAATGTAAGTAAGTAATTTTTTTTTACTGCATCCAATGATGCTCCCAGTTTTTACTTAGGAAAAAGCAACTGGGCGAAAGAGAGGAGTCCCCGACCTTTCTTCTCCTCTGCAAATTCTGTGCATCGCAAATGTTTGAGTTGTTCGTGAAGGGTAGAATTGACGATATGGCGATGACATCGCGAGATCGGTATGTGGCTTAATTTCATATGGAATATGTCCTGTTCGTGTATCTTCCCAATCTTATCAGCTTCATTCCTCTTTACACTCCTCATAAGGTCGAACATTTTCCCACATCACATTCCGCTGTTTGACGTATGCTCCAAGTATCTTTTGCTCAATCGTCTTGAGTTCTCTCTCATGAACATTAGGCGGATAGTGTCTGCGGTAAGCATCTTTTACATCTTTGCTGAGCATCATCATATGTTTTTCTTACCAGATTGTCAAACATAGACTGTTGTAAAATGCCCTCGTCATGTGGCAACTGTAAATAGTGTTGAAATCCGCGGAAGGACGTTAGCACTAACATCTGATACTGCTTTTGATGGAAACGTTGCAACCGCTCTATCTGATTTGGTGCATCTATGCCGTAACTGCAACAGCAATTTGTCCATTGTCATGAGTGTGATTTGGCAACGCCTTGGCCAAACCAAAGCTAACCTATGGAGGCATCAGCTCTTGGCGTTACACTTGATGAAGACTCTTCTATTACATGGAGTAAGTATGGTAACTATTGAATACCATAACTTCAATCTTAACCAGGTGACTTACATGTTGAACTTTGCTCTAGCCCCTCACTGCTGTTGTGGAAGGTCTTGATGGCGTTGAGAAAATATATGATTTAAGGACCTTCTCAAATGCAAAGAGTTCATCTTCTATAAAAGAAGTTAGGCACATAGCAGACCAGGTCTACGGTGAGATGCGCCATGTCTATTTTGCATTCGATGCCCCTCCGAATCTATGTAATAGAATTAATCTCACGTGGTTCTTATCAAGGCCTGCTCACTGATCTAAGCAGATTGTTTCAGCGACGAAGGCGAATTGCACTCTCAAAGGTTGAACAATATTTTATAGTGGAGACGAAAACATGGGGCAATTTATTGGCAAGAAGATTTGCGTTTCCTACAAAGTGCCGCAACCTTCACACTCTATTCTGCCCACATGGTATGACAGAAACAACTTTCAATCCAATGGCAAGCACGCGAGACACGAAAACATCGCTTGCAGCATTAAAACGGATCGGTAATAGTTTTCGAACTATGTCTCATCGATCTTCTTTTCAATCGGAAGGATTGTTAAGCAATCTTGAGCAAATTCAGTACGAAGACGAATTAGATTACTCAAACCGGCAGCACAGTCAACATGAACAGAACGGCGAAAGCAGACATAGAGATCCTACAAATTCCTATTATGGTGACCAACAATGTGATGCAAGTTCGTATGCGCAAAATGATGATGACCTTGAAGTAATGTCTAGAGCGTTTACGGTCGATAGCGTTGAAATCGATGAGCAGATGGATGTCTTAGGTTTTGATCAGCAAGCTCAGCCTACAATGCAATACGATGATTCAAATTATTATGATCAAGAATCAATCGAGTCTGAACTTGAGCATGAAAACAACAATACTGCTCATCAACAGCACTATGACGAAGAACCCGCTCCTTTACTGTGCACCAACAGTAATGACGAGGCAGTCTCAATAACTTAAGTGTAATAGTTAAATGTTAATGATTATGTGGTTGCATGGAGTTATTATGGTACATCGAAAGAGGCTTCCCCCTCATCTCTTATTTCCATCCATAAACCACAGCTAGTATCTTGATCTTGGTTGGTACAGGGATATGGTAGATGAGGTATCATTTTACAGGTTGGGTTGCCTTTTTCAACCCACAACCTCCCAGCGAAGAACTCCCCAAGAAACAATCACACACCCGCACTCATGAAGCAACAATCATGCCCGTTCTCTACAGACAAGTGGATACAGCTTGCCTTGAGTGAATATGAACAGATAGCATCGCTCAGCAATATCCAGTCGCTCCTAGGAAATGCTGCTGCTTCGATGTCATCATTACCAGTATCAAGAAGTACTGATGGCTGTGCGAGCAATCAGAACACGTACCCACAGGACCTGGCGTTTCAAATGCAACGTCGAAATGCCCATGACCTACTATCAAGCTATAGTGAGAGAATAGATGAAGTACGAAACACTCATGCACTATTGAAATCCAAATCATCATCAATAACAAACAATAACAATCCAAATCAAACAAAATCACGTCCATCATCGTTAGAACTGGCATTAGCGGATCATATAGAATTGAGCGAACGTGTTATACGAACAATCATGCGCGCACCGCAACCCGGCAGTGATGGACCATGCGGTTTGTTTTACGAGAATGGTATAATACGAAATGCAAATGCATATGATCATGAGAATAATGTGGTCGCGTTGGCTGCTTTGCGCGCTTCTGTGTCAAGACTTAGAAGAAACTTTGGTGGATGTGAAGGATGAGGGGGTATCAACAATGCCTTCTAATTATATTGATTCTGATGAATTCTACTCTCAACTGAGACACAGAACAATCGATGGCGGTAGGAATTGGACGCCTCTTTCATTCCATGTTGGAAAGCCTCTTTTGAGTATGTTCGTGCAAACGGGTATAATATTATTTGTTATGAAACGCAAGAATTACGCATAGTCATTCACATCATTCCAATATCTTCACTTGCATTGAGATCTATTTCTGTGCATTCAACTGACTCAATGTAAAAATCCTTCAATTTGACATGGATCATTGCCCCATGTGGCAATCAATGAAAGAAAATAATCTTTGTCGCTAACGAATACATCATCTGAATCGATGAACGCTTTGATAAAATTCATGGTCATTTGACCTTGCTTGACCAAAACGTTTCTCAACTCCGCGTACTCGTTTTTACAGATATCAATGGTCTCATTCCTTTTGACTGTATTGACATTCTCTTTTTGGAATGGTTTAAATGGCTGCTTCAAGCGGAGGAAGTGTTGTAAATCTGATCGAAATGCTTCTGACCTCTGTTTGTGTTGATCTTCCAGTTGTTCGATTGAGTAAAGGAATATCTTATAGTTAGTTGGTGTAAGTCTTTTGTTGTGACTCGCTAGGTCGTTGAGATCGACAGGACTCATTGGAGTCTTTCCTAATTGCATCAAGCTGTGGCAGAAAAGCTGATAAGCACCTTGTCTCAGATGAAATGGGTAGAGAAAGCAATCAACAGATTACCTTAGCTCGTATCGAGCGAGATCGGTAGAAACGTCACGCCATTTGTTTGAACCGATGAGATCATTCGGTGAAGGGACGTCTACTTTTTCTCCTTTGTCGTATATTTCTGTTACCCTGTGAGACGGCGTGAAATTTATTAGAATAATTGACCTACTCTTAACGAGTGGTATCATCTTCGACTGACGCACCTGTAATTGAAAAAACTTTGAAAGAACTTCAGAGGATGCCTGACGCCAATAATGATCTTTGTGTGTCTGAAATTAGCTGATATTACTTCGATACCGGTGGTATCGCTAATTGCCATCGGGCATTTGATTCCTCGCTTGACGGGAATTGATGCGTTGAAACTTTGAAGAACTGTGTTCAATGACGAGATTCGAGTCTTGGGCTCTGATTTGCCGTTCATACCGCAGAACTCATTTGGTGCTATTCGAGTTTCATTGTGACGTAAGAATGCATAGAGAAGCGTGGTGGTACCACATTTAGGAAAGCCAGCAACAATGAAATCCAACCTTGGCTTTTCCTTTCGAGTCTGATTTACATTCACCACACCACCAATGCGTTTCAAATGTTGCGTAGTATCTTTCACCGGTCTGATACTTGACATGACTGCTTGATGATTGAGTATCAATACTATGAATGATAGCGCTATTACAGGGAGCAGCCCCAGCATTGTCAGTCCGCGCATGTTCGTCTCACTCCGCCTCCACCTCTTCACCTGAATAATTTCACTTCGAAGGGGACACTCCTGTTGTTTCACTTCTCCAACTCAAACTGCTGAAGGAGGCTCTCTGAGAAGTAGGAGGTCTCGGAAACACGCGGTAGCGAGAATGGCTCACTGAAAAACAATGACACCTTCCAGTTTAAAAAGTCCCGCTAACGCCCGCCTACTTTGCTACTTACCGAACATGGCGGGCCCGCAGGCGACAGGCGACCGTCACGAATACCGCCGCACCAAAACCCAAAGACACCATGACAGAAATCAATGGCTCGTCAATAAGCCTATCTGCTGGTGAGGCGGAAGCGGCAGTGTCCTCCTTTCAGACCATCATCAAATTCCCCACAGTATCTTCGACCGCCGCGGCCAGCGGAGGTGAGGTTATTTTGCTTTGTGTGCCATTCTTCCAAGAGAATCTCACACACTGAACAACAACATATAATGAACATCATGTTAATGATAAGCTTACAAGGACTGTGCAAAATTCATATTATCACAGCTACAATCAATTCCATGCCTGGAAAATATCGGCATACTACCCGAATCACCTGCTGATAGTCCCGTAGTAATCGCACAATGGAGGGGCGTACATGAAGATTGGCCAGTCTTCCTACTAAACTCTCACTTTGATGTTGTCCCAGCTGCATTAGAGGATTGGACCGTGGACCCATTCGCTGCAATTCGCAGAGATGGGAAAATTATTGGACGTGGCACCCAAGATATGAAGTGTGTTTGTATTCAGTACATTGAGGCTATTCGAAAGTTAAATTCCATCCATCCTGAGTTTAGACCGCAACGAAGTATTCATCTTACATTTGGTACGTCTTCGATTAACATGATGATGTGAAGACTGCTTCAACTTTGAACTAAACTGCGCCGCTGTCATTTTATTCTAACAACCACAACAGTCCCAGATGAGGAGGTAGGAGGGGGAGGCATGCTTGCATTTTTATCATCCGCGTTGTACAAATCACTCCCTGGGATTGCTCTTGCGCTTGATGAAGGTTTGGCCTCTATGGATGAAACCTACTCCCTATTTTATGGTGAAAGGCTGCCAATTTGGGTTGACATGACTGCGCATGGAAACACTGGACACGGATCCCGATTCATTCCCACAACTGCTGGTAAGTTCAAATAGTTCAAATCATTCTATCATAACTGAACATTCTGATGTGTCTACTTCTCTTCAGTCGAGCAAATTATTGGTATTTCAAATCGCGCGCTGGACTTTAGAAAGGCACAGCGTGACTTGCTTCACGGAGAAAGCCATTCTGATCACTCTAACTGTGCTCATGCTATTGCAGCTAAACGTCAGAAAATGCTTCATGATTTGAAAAAGAGTGGGAAAATGACGCTGGGTGATGTCACCAGTTTAAATATTACAACTTTACAGGCAGGTAAGCAGTCTACATTCGGCTCATCTAAATAATGAAAAATCAACACTCTATCAACTTTCTTGTGCTATAAGGAGTGCAAGTTGGTGATTCCTTTGCATACAACTGTGTGCCCCCAGTAGCCAAATGCAGCCTCGATATTCGTATAAGCCCACATGTTGAACCGAAAGAGATTTCTGATATGTTGGATAAATGGTGTGAAGAATGCAGTATCAATGAGGTTAAAAAAGTGACCTGGAAAAATATTCTTGGTATGGGACCTACAAATAATCAACATGCATTGACAGCAACTGATTCCAGCAATCCTTGGTACCAAGTGTTTGAATCTGCTATGGCGACGTTGGGGCATAAGGTGAATATGCTTTTTATTGGAAATAAATACTTTTAGCGCGAGTCAGATGAAATAATTCTTTATCTTTTTCCGTCGAATTTTATTTAGATTCAGCCGCAGGTGTTTCCAGCCGCAACGGACTCAAGGTTTCTTCGTGAGCTTGGGGTGAAAGCTTTTGGCTTTAGTCCAATGCGAAACTCTGAGATTATGCTTCACGAGAACGATGAATATTTAGAAGAAAGTGTATTTATTGAGGGGGTTGAAGTTTATGTTTGGCTCATTCACAGTTTGGCTTCGGTTGCTGATCTCGACAGTGGTGCCAAGACAGTTGGATAATTCAAATTTATACTTAAGATAAACATATAAGAAAGCTTTACCATAGAAATTAATATCAAATTGAACGAATGAAGTGAAGCCGTAGAGGCAAAGACGTGTCCTTCTATCTGTCATGTCCGATTATCCCAAAATAATAGCAAACTAGACTTGCATGAGGTGCTGTACATCAAGTCCGAGTTCTATTTATCTAATATCAAGCCTCAATAATCAGCATAATTGCACAGTATAAATGCCATTGATGATTGATGCTCCCTAACCATTTTCAATGCAACAAACTCCCCCTGTATTTCTGAGGATCTGATCTAACTTTTAACAACCACAAGAGCTACTGTCAGCTACTGAACTTGCACCATCCCCCCGTGCATTCCCTTCATCCAGTTTAAACCCACTTGAACCATTGGCCGCTCCATTAGTGTCACCATTCATACCCTTAGCCTTATTCTTTCCGGTTGACAAACTTCTTTCGTGAACAATAGTAATCAACTTCTCGAAGGCTTTCAACACATTCTCCCCAGACTTGGCACTTGTTTCTAAATGCTCCATACCAAACTCATTACAAAACATCTGAGCCTTTTCTTTAGTAACCTCCCTACTCGCCTCCAAATCGCATTTATTTCCCACAAGCAACTTGGCCAGCTCTTCCGAATTGGCATGATCATTAAGCTGAGTCATCCATCGCTCTCCTAAACTTTCGAAGCTTTTGGCATTGGTCACATCGTACACCAGGATAACTCCCTTAGCCTTACGAAAGTATGTTGGTAGTAGAACACGTGCAAATCGTTCTTGGCCGGCAGTATCCCAAATTTGTGCTTTGACTTTGCCATGGGGAGTGTCGAGCATTTGTGTGTCGAATTCGATCCCCATAGTGGCAGAGATGTCGTGATTTAGAGGACGGTCGGGGTTTGTTAGACGGGCTACGAGAGAGGTTTTACCTACTCCCGAGTCTCCGAGCATGACTATTTTGTAGAGGGGTGGTTTGGAGGTCGTGGATGTAGCTCTGTTGGACATGGTTATATCTGTTATTGTTGTGTTCTCTTTTCTTACTCGGTGCGTCGGTGCAGGTCAAAAAATAGGCTGTTTTCGTCAGATTGGAACCTCAAATAAGCCAACCAAACTCTACTAAGTGAAAGTATTACGAAATAAAAGGAGCACTAGCACGCTAATGAATTTCAGACCGATTGCTCCAAGGAGTACTGTGCGACGGTCAGCTTCAATTTCAAGCAATTGGAGAGAATGAAGAGGAGAAAAAAGGCAGGGGTGAATTTGGGTGAATGGAAAAATGGAAATGGAAATAGCCGTTGTTGCTCCAATGCTCTTGCAACGTAGGAATCAATAGGAAATACGAAATGGAGATGGTACCATAAAAGTAGATAGTAGATACGTTGTTGTAGGTTGTTGTAGTGTGTGTAATGTACCATAGCATGACTCTCTCCTAACTGTGCGTGGCTATTACATGAGTCGAGGCGAAACCACATCATCAGCTACTTCAATCAACCAAGCACCCCAACGCATTGAATATCTTGACTAATTTGGCAACCAAACATGTTCGCGTAGTCTTTCTTAGGTCTATGTTGTGTTTGAGCTTCGATTACGGACCGATTGTGATTGGATTCCTCCCATCATGTGACAAAAGCCGATGATGTGTGTCTTGTGAGGCATTTTTCTATGGTGAATCACATAGTAAAATCACCGCAAAAGTATGCAACTCCACAAATGTCCTGGCCACCGACTAAAAAACTCTCAACGGATGTTGTTGCTTGTGCCGATACCGATGCTGAGTTGTGTCTTTTTAATAGAGCCATTCGCTGTTAATGGGCTAGCATCGGCGCCGATTGAGGTCAATTGTCATGGTTTCAAGCTGAGTAATGAGACTTATGTACTAATTCCTACGTAATTTTTGGGTAATATTTTGCTCCTGTAACCTGTAGCTGGGGAGGGGGTGTGGGGTGTGTATTATGGTATGATGGGAGGTGATCGGTGGGCATCTGCAGGCCACCACGCAGGCAGTAGAATCTAGCAGGGCTGTTTGAGAGCCGGTTGTGGAGTGTGTTAGAGTGTGTCTATGCCGATCACTTTCTACAAAAGCTTCAGCTAACTTATCTGATACTTTGAACTTTAACTATGCGTATCCGTTCTGTCTCACAATCTTTAAACTATCAATACCGCTAGAGTCTTGCAGAATAGTCAAGGATAATGGATCGGCAAGTTTGCCGTCATCCACTTGCAAATCATACATATTTTGAATATAATATCCATGTCATGTCCATCTCCATGGCTGCACGTGAGAAAGTCATCAAGAAAATGAGGCGTTCCAAATTGCACAATATTATGGGACTCACACATACAACACGAGGATGCCCAGGTAAAAGGGCTTCTTTTGAGCACTATTGCATGAGCAAAGACAACCAGTGTTTTCATTCCTTGTGAACCATATTTTGCCAAATTTTTGTTAACCCATTTAAAATTGTTATGAACTCGTACACTTTACACTTTCATCCCCTACATTACCTCCAACATGAGTAATACCTATGAAAAGTACCATTCAATAAAAAAATACAAAGTTGCTTGCACTTGTTGGGTAGTTTATCAAGTTACCATCATTATCTTGCAAGTTGTATTCAAGTGAAGAATGCATAAGTATTATCCGGATCACTGAATGTCCCAAAACCAAAAGGATTCGGCCCTGTGTTACCGTCATGTGTCTAAATAGTGACAGTGTTACTTCTTCAATTGTGCTACCATGAGCAAAATAAACGACCTACTGACATACCTTTTTACCATTGCCAAAGTTAAACATCCACCATTTAAATCCTTGCTCAAGGCTGGAACAATCATTGAATTCATTATCTCCTATAACAGCGAACACATCTTCAGTGTTAGAAGGTAGAGAAAAGATTTGAGCCAAGTCAGAATTTTATTTTGGCCCAGCAATTCATGGGTGGGTCCGTTCAGCGTATCGTGGAGGTGCACCATAAGCATCGGTGTGATTATTTGGCGATTTTTTTTTATCGGAAGGAAGGGAAACATGTATTCGTAAGTGCGACCCCCCCCCCAAATCCGGTTGGTCTCAGCATACGCATTGTAACTCTACCAATGCTCATTGAGAGGTCCTAAAACTTGGAATATAACTCTACTAGTGTCTATTCTAAAGTATGTTGTGCTTGGAATGATCAAAATCGCCCTAATATTGGCTGAGTTACAAGCCCAGGTGCAGGGGGGTCTTTTGTTGGGGGGGTGATGCAGGAAAGGGTTAAGATAACTTGCAAGTCTCATGAAACTACTTTGTCCTATGCAGCGTGAGATACACATTCACTATGTCTTCAAGTAGTGGAGGGCGTGTAGGTCACAGGTAGGGAGGTTCACATAATATTCACACATGGTTCTCAAATCTCAAAATCAGCAAGTCCAGACATTGTAGTAGATTACTATTAGCTAGTAGATAATTAAGGTGTAGCATTTACGGTTACCTAATCTTCATTCTTCGCCTCTTAAATAATTGTTGTGCCAACAAAGGCAGGGAATAAACGAACTATTTCTGGTATTACCAATATTGCGGACAATCCTACAATGAGAGACAACATGGTATTGCCTCCACCGAGTCTTCCTGGCATAATGGCATTGGGATTTGTGGCTCTGAGTGACAAAATTGAAATAGCTGGCAAAATACCATACAATGAGACACCACCTAATAAGCCCGCCTCTTCCAATGCAGTAAGGAATATACCTGGAAATGCATATGCTAACAAAACAGGAGGACCTAGTGCAATCGCTGTCGCAAATAGACGAGGTGAAATCGATCTAGTATCTGGGCTATTCATATTGTTTTTTGGTGCATCTTCGAAAAAATCTACTAACGATACAGAAGCACCTGCCATGCTTGAGCTAATGGCACATATCGAAAATAATTCGACGAAATCAGTTATGATCTGCCCTCCTACTTGTCCTAATACGTTTATTGCATCCATCTTGTCAACGCTGCTTGCTGCTGCTGCTGCTGAAGAATCAATGACTCCTATGAATACCGCTTCCCATACTGTATAAAAAACCAATGGTATCAGAGTGCCATACATGATTGCTTGTTTTGTATCGTCTGGATTATTATTGAGGTATCGAAAAAGAGTCGGCACAACATTTTGCGCTCCAAACGACAATATTCCAATGGAAATTACTGTAGGATAAACAGAAGTCCAGTCAGATCTTTCAAACAAATTTGACATCTTGATCATTGGTATTCCAGTTGTCACCAAAGCTACAAATGATGCAACTAGACCCAGCACAAAAACTCTATTTATCACATCAATCTTTGACGTTCCGCTAACTGCTAATACAGCAAAGACAGATGTGAATAGTAAAGATCCTGCTGTTGGATCAATTGAGATAGCTGCCATTTCCCTAAAAATAGAAGACAATAACTGACCACCCTCAGCAGTATACGCCACTATGATTGCAGTTAATAGAAACCAAAATAAAACCGCTGTAACAACTTCTCCTGGAACCCCGAGTGCTTTTCGAGCTATCAATAAGAATCCACCGCTATCATCCTTGTTTTCAACATTACGTGTTTCGTCGCATGATACTAACCAGCTCGCCTCCAAAACAATTATGGATGTGACGTAAGTAAAGATGCAGCACAGAGTCAAGCCAAAAATGCTGGGGACGAACCCAGATGACATTGTTTCCGCGGGTAATGCTAACATACCAGCACCAATCGCTGTCCCTGCAAACAGAAGCGATGCGCCAGCGACACTACCTTCGTTATCATTATTTTGTTCTTTTGACTGCAATTGCGATCTTTGATTGAAATGCAGCGGTTGTTGCCATGGTTTACGCACAATTGATGGATCAGTGATTACGGGTTTGATGTGAAAGGAATCAACGAGCTGAGCATGCACAATCAATGTTAAAGCGATGCATCTAGCCTTCCGGCTGTATGGTAGCAATTCATTCCTCGGCATTCAGTAGGTCAAGCACAAAGTAATGAGTGATGAAGGTGGGTTCGGTTGTTAACGTGAGTGTACGCATGGTGTACGTATGAATGTTTTTAATTGTATCATGATTGTATGGTGTATCGATCATTTTTTACCCGATGGTTACAACATTGGTAATAGCATATGGTAGGTATGTACCAAATAGAGGAGTTAAAACAAAATAATAGAGCTCGAACGTACGCATTTGGCATTTTAGCATTTTTGGGATCATGTGGATCATTGCGATCATCGAGTAGATCCATCTATTATCATCATCTGTCTATTGACGACGTTGCAGCCCTCTGGTCTATACTGATACAGGCCCCCTGTGGATAATTCTGCTCACCATTGCTTGGATAAGATGAAAGCACCACCGGCACCAATAGTACTCACAGCTGGAGGTGCCAAGAAGCAGACGACCAAAGCCAAAACAACTAAACCAAAACAGCCCAACAATGATCTCTCAGTCATCACAGATCAAGAGTCCAACCACCCACCAACACAACCCGACAAATCACCCACCGTTACCCACGCAGAAATAGAGAGTAATGAAATGGATCGAAGACGTCTCCTGAAAATCCAAGAGGCATCGGTTAAAATTGACGATTTATACAAATCCCCTCGCATTGTTGTAGAAGAAGCTTCTAATGACAGTAAATCATCAGAGTACGCCTGGTTGGCATTTTGTTTTTTTGGAATCATGGGTTCATTTGTTGCATATGGGTTATTGTTGGAATATGCTACCACGGGAGGGAAACATCTACACGAATTAAGTTTTCTCTTTGTTACGAGTTTACTGTATACATGTACTGCTTGGGTTGGACGGTATGTTCGGGCAGAGAAACCATCGACTATACCTCCTGCTCAATTTGCTGTATTGGGGATGACAAGCATGGGTAGTACATTCTTTAGTGTTCGTGCTTTGAGATATGTTATCTATCCGATTCAGGTTTTGGCCAAGAGTTGTAAACCTGTCCCAGTCATGTTGATGGGGGCTCTCATGGGGAAGAAATACCCAGCTAAGAAGTACCTCAAAGTTGTGTTGATTGTTGGGGGTGTATGCATGTTCATGATTGGAGGGTAAGTGTATGATTGAATTCGTGTCACTTTCTGCATAGCCAAAACCTTCATATTGACTCATTAATGCAAATCTGCTTCACTTAGCAACAAGAAAAAAGGTGCGGGAGACGACGAAAAAGATGCTTCATCGCAATTAATTGGGGTCACACTTCTCTTCGTATCGTTGTGCTTTGATGGAGGTACTGGGGCCTACGAAGACAAACTCATGTCAGTACATTCGGTTGGGCCGTTTGACTTGATGTACAATATACAGATGGGCAAAACAATCTTGGCAGGAATTGGTCTCATAGTCTTCAATCAGGTTCACGTGTTTGTTCAAATGTGTCAAGAGATGGGATTTCTTCTTGTAGCATTGGGTTTAAGCGGTGCAATTGGTCAAGTCTTTATTTTCGTCACAATTGCAAAGTTTGGTGCCTTGACGTGTTCGATCATTGGGTTGGCGAGAAAAATTACCACATTAGTTGCAAGTATCTACTTTTATGGACATTCCCTTAACAAAGTCCAGTTCTGCGGTCTTGTAATTGCTATCGGAGCCATGGTAAATGATTTCTTTGGTAAGAAAGGAAAGAAAGGTGGACATGGACATTCTCATGGTGAACCAGAAAAAACACAATTTTCAGAAAATCCTATAGAAGAACAACAACCTATGCTTGAGAGCACGGATAGGGAGGATTTAGCCTCTTCAATAGAAATGGGAAATATGGAGAAGTAGTAATGGTATGGATCAAACGGTGATAGATTTGAATTCTCTATAGAGAAGCAAGCAAATTTATGATTCAAGAATAGGTATAAGCATTGAAGCAGTGCATTAATAATAATAGTATGCTAACAAAGTTAATGATAGAGGTCTAATAATGTTACTTCTCTTTCGCACACAACATTTCAGTTGTTGGATTTCGTAGAGATATTTACATAGATATCTAGTTTTGCTAGTCTACCTTTTCCTTCACATGAGATTTGGCGGGGATAGTCGGTGTACTCACGAAAAAGTCGCCAATAAAATGCCGACGCGAACCCCACACGACAACCAATGAACAAAATCACACAACAACAAAAGCGATCAACCTTTTCCCTGTTGTGTATCTATTTCGTCATTCGTATTGAGAGAATAACACCATGCCCTCCCGACTTGTATGTATGAGACGGCCACTGGCGTACAGAACAATTCATCTCGCAATATTGGTCGGATTACTTGGTCTGTATGGGGTTAGTTCTTATGAAACTGAATACGAGAATTGGGAAGGTGCGTTCTTTGTGGCTGTTGTTAGTGGTTCTCGTTTTTTGTATCATTGATGGTGCATCTCTAATAAGTATATGATGCTCCCTAAATCCTACTCGTTTGATCTTGCAGATGGACCAGCCTCGAGGGAAGAGTTCTATCATGATGATCCAGAGCTGTGCAGACTGAAGAGACTTACAGTGGAGGAATGGGAAGCTGGAAAATATTGGGAGGGGAAGGAGCCGGTGATTGTTACCAATGTAACTGAAGGGTGGTTGGCCTTAGAGCACTGGAAGAAGTGAGTGATGTTGTTCTGCATATATTATGCTCTTGACGGTGGTTTTCTCAATAATATTATGGTTTCGAAATTTATTTACAAACTCTACATTAAGGCAAGAGATGATTCGGCGCTACCCCGACCAAGAAGCTACCATGGGAGAGGCTCGCCTCGTGGGTGAAACGGGGCCCGATCAAGCCGGAAACAGACTCAGTCCAACAACAATTAAAGTGAGAGTTCATTATTTACTAATTTATTCTATCTTACTGTTTGTCATTTGTTAAACAATACCGAATCTTTGCATCATCAAAAGGATTTTGTCACCAAACACATGTATGATCCCATGAAATACTTCTTTGATCGTAAGATCAGCATTGATGGGGATATGCTTAAAGATGTATCGCCCTTCCCCATGCCAACTCGTGAATTTCTCGAGAATCCGGATGCTGATGCCATGTATGCTCCATCCAAAAAACGTAAGGTCATTTGGAACGAGAATAATAAATGGAGGGATCACTTGGCTATATCTATTGGGGCAGATATGCAGGGATTTGGTTTCCACCATCACAGAGAGGCTTGGAATGTGGTTCTGTTCGGAGCAAAACGGTGGATCCTCTATGATCATGCTAGATGGCACAATAACGCCACGAGACAACGACGATTTGTTCGTGATTGGGACAATCCAAAGCTTGTCTCTACTCCTGAATGGATTCGTACATTGTACCCTCATCCAGAACGTCAGGCGGAGCTCCGCGGATATGGACATGATTGTGTGCAGCGTGCTGGTGAAATGATGTTCGTTCCAAGGAGGTGGCTGCATGCGGTAACAAATATTGGCGATACTGTGTCCATTATTTCAGAAATTGGATTAGCTGCAGGCGAGGGGAAGAAAGAGGAGGATTTTCAGTTTGATCCTGATGAGTCATCAGATGATGAAGAAAGCGAAGATTTCTACAGTGAGGATGATACTGAAGCGCACCCAGGCCATATGTATGGCTACAGAGAGAATCAGCGGAGAGAAAGAGGAGCTGGAGGTTACCGTGGTCCACCTCCAGGATATGAGGCACCTACAAATTCTTATGGTTATGGTGGTAGATATGATAGTGAAGATGACAGTGAGGATAGTTATGACAGCGAAGATGAGGATTCCGAAGATGAAGAGGAATTCGACGAAAAATTATATCCGAATCTCAAGAACCGGGGTAGGCTTATGATGATGAATCAGCCTTATCAAACTGAATGATAGCTTAATGTCCTTCTAGTAGTTGAATGTAAAATATGATTTGAGTTTTGAACACAACATATTAGACTAACATTTTTACATACATTCTTAACCCTTTCCTGCATCCGAAGGGGGTGTAAATTTTCACCTTATTCTAGGTAATCCCACTTACCTCTGACTTAATTACCTTTCCGAAAAATCACCCTTGAAAGCGAACCCCTCTAACTTGCTGTCGGCGGCACTTCTGATGTTGGCGATTGCAGTATTAGATGGGCAATAATGTGTATTGCCCAGCAATGCGTTGGTGGGTACGTTCAGTGTTAGCTTGGAGGTGCACCATAGGGAAACGGCAGAGGTTTGAAATTTGTCTTTGTTTTTGGAGTATTATTTTTGACCCAAGCCCAAATTCTATCAAGTCAAAGTTTGAGTGGATGTTGGGCCCAAACTTTAATTAGGATCAGCACATCTGCCCAATTGGAAAGACTAATTCAAAGCTAGTCATTGCTTCTTTATTTTTCCATAGCAAATTTTATTCCAAATCTCTCACGGACTAGGTCTCGGTCTCAGGTGTGATATGTCTAACGTCTGAGTACTCCCATCACATCCACTGCTCTCACTGATTAGGAGATACTACTTCCAATTGAAATTCCAATTTGCAATGTAAGATCACCCTTCATAATGGCACTACAAGCACGGTTCAGTACCATTATCCCCTAATTTC
>JALLPH010000177.1:0-26689 GCA_036939855.1 Cyclotella choctawhatcheeana
CATCAGAACTGAAATTGGTACCACCCGTGACTCCTAAGTCAGGGTGTGGTGATGGTTATATACATGATGAACCCAAATCTCAACCATGTCCAACCATTCATTATCCATATAATGAGATATTGGAAGGGTCAAGCTGTTGTGAATTGCCTGAATCAGTCCAAAGTCACACAATCTTGGTGTGAAATGTGCGGATACGCCAGGCTGAATTTGTACCTGCCTATGACCATGATTCAAAATTTGGTTGTGGTGACCATATCAAATCCCAAATACCAGTCTCAATCCTATGTTTTTCGTCATACCATTCATGAGACTTTTCAATGGTTCATCCAATGTGAATATTTTAAAATGA
Organism: Cyclotella choctawhatcheeana; assembly: GCA_036939855.1. Classification (NCBI taxonomy): domain Eukaryota; phylum Bacillariophyta; class Thalassiosirophyceae; order Thalassiosirales; family Thalassiosiraceae; genus Cyclotella; species Cyclotella choctawhatcheeana. Next base: position 350 of record JALLPH010000177.1, read on the forward strand.
TATGAATCATTCACAATAAAAAGGACTCTTATTCTAGGTGAGAATAAATTTAAATTATCTTTTATCTTTCTCAATTAAATTACAAAACAAGTACACAACCAAATTGAGGCATGTCAATGTACCAAAACACCTTATAAAGTAGTTCTTAATGTGAAACAATGCCAAAAATCACAAATTTTCTGCACTTTTGTTTGATAAAAGTCCTTCTTCTGTCATATAACAATAAACACTTGATACGACAAGCACCTTGATTTCAAGATTTTTCCAGAATGTATGATTTATTTCATATAGTAAAATCCTCGTTTGAGATTCAGCGGGAGAGGGGAATGAAAACTAGGCAAAAGTTTGTCTTGTTTGAGCAATGAAACCGGTTGGTTCTTGTTATCTAGCTATTGTGACACAGCTTTTGCTTTTGCAGACCTCCACTGACCTCTCATTAAAGATATTGCTGTTTGACTCTGGAAACTTTGCCAGGGCTGGCGTGCTACGCTGTCAGTCTCTGCATTACAAAAACACTCATTGGAAAATCAAGGGAGGGTCATAAGAAGAATCCCTGACACCATGTTCGAGAGGTCTGGAGTTTCTCAGAGGGCTGCTACGATTTTATTCTGCACATTTTTTAAGCTACAAAGAACATGTGACGTCACTTATGTGTCCAAATGAATATGGCTATGACCCATAATGACTTTTGACCATCTACCATCCAGCGCAATATTGCGCATGATGCAGATGAAAATTGCGGGAAAATTTTCCATCTTTTACTTTTACTTTTAGCAATTCTAGAGGTTTTTCTTGAGGTCTGGAGATTATTGAAGACCATTTACACTTTTTCAAATAGAGTTTTGGAGGTAATAAAAGTACATTTGAATCCTCTAACATAGTGTTTAAAATTTTTCGTATGTCCGTCGCTTGGGAAAATGAGATATAATCACTTTTTCACATCACCTGATTGATGTGATAAGTGATTAGAGATTTTATTGAAGCTGGTTGTCACAAGCGGACAAGAGGAATTATTTTGTCCGAAGGTGAATGACCTAGTAAGCGGTAAGTAGTAGAACAGGTAGTACTAGGTACGCACCGCTACATTGCATCTGCATCCCCTAGTGACTACTACAAGTACTGGCCTACTCGTCAATCTCTTGACTCTTGATCTCACACAAAATAACGGAACCATGAACCCAGCAAAATAGACTGTATGGTATCATAAGAAACAACATTGAGCAGTATTGTTCAGAGGCAATGTCGTTCCCTCAGGACAGCAGAACACGAAAACAAAAAAATTCCCTTACATTGCTGTTCAATATCAAAAGAAAGCACGGACTCAGGAGGATTCGAACCTCCGCGGCCAGAGGCCAGTGGATTTCAAGTCCACCCCGTTAACCACTCCGGCATGAGTCCGTTGAATTCTGGCCGTCAAATTTAAAATTAAAAACACTTATTTATTGCTTCCATTTTCAAGGAACACAACACATCTCACCTCTTCTCCTCTCACGCACACACGCAACAATGGTAAAAAGACCACCATTGTTGTGAACTACAAAGCACCCCCTACCCGGGACAATATCTCTTGTCAACGCACAGTCGCAATTCATATTGATATCAAGATCCATGATTTGTTTTGTTCGAATCATCACTGTGGTGGTATTGTCAGCTCAAAGTGCTGACGCGCTGACATGTTCCTCAATAAATAATTTTCGGGCTGCTCGAGCCTGCCCGGCCCTCTCTGCAGTTGTAGAGAAAATTGAAAGCAATGATTCATTGCTTCAGGATTTAACAGATGATTTAACTTCGAGCCAATCGAATGATGCAGTACTGCTTGGCGAGGCAGAACTAGAGCGGAGCTTACACTCAAATAAATCAGGGCCATCTTTGACAGTCACCGCCGGTAAAGGAGCTCTCATCACGTCTAATTCAGACGATATACTTGTTAAAGGTACTGGATCTATTAGCAGTCTTAAACAAGAATCTCCTCAAATGATGCCAACATTAACGGTATCACATGGACGAGGTGCCAATGTAACTTCTGTTTCTGCCGGTGTGTCTATTGTGGACAGGATGATTCATACTCCAAAGCAGACTGAAACGGAAACCAATAAACTACCACTCCGAGCTGTTAAAACTCTCGTTGATAAGAACAAGAAAAGTGGCGTGGGCGCCGTTGGAAAAGTATTTAGCGCAATTTGCAGAGTAGCGCCAGCCACAACATCTCGAGTAACAGCAGCACCCGAATCAGCATTTCGAAGTTACGAAACGAAACAGAACTCATCACCTTCTGACTGGAAGTTAAAGATACAATCTGCTGCATCTGATATGCTAATAGAAGATGAAGCACGGCAGCAGAGTGAAACTTCTGGTCTCAGCTCCACCAATTTGCTACCAACACCTGACACAATATTACTTTGTGAATCTCCATACACTTCCAGCGGTATTTTCAATCATCACATTACAATACGATCATTAGCTCCAAATTCACACGATGACAAATTCATTGCCAATCTACGCCTTTCTGTGTTCTCAAACTACGACGAAGAGAGACAGAACTTATTCAGATACAAGTCCATCGAGGTACTGCATAGGAGAAGAAGACGGGGGGCAGTGGCATTAATTGCAGAAATGCCACATGAAGATTTCAAAAAAGTTAAATCTCACAATGAAATACATACCAGAATCGCATCGGGTCATAACTATAATGCAAAGGTGGGTCAGCAAGATGATAGATCCAAGAACAAAATAATTGGCAGCGTTGAATGCAGTCAACACGAATTCGACCGAACCATACTTGGGCGTTCTCGTCCCAAGAATTCCCTTTTGTATGTCACAGAAGTGGCCGTATTCCCCGAAGCTAGAAGATGTGGCGTTGGCAGAATGTTAATGAAAGGAGCAGAAGAAGTAGCCCGATTACGTGGCTGTGAATCCATCTATCTCCACGTCGATGTCACAAATCATGCAGCCATTTCAATGTACGAAAAAGCAGGCTATCAAGTGCTAGATAAGAAGAGACGAATATATGCGCAGTTCACAGCTACTTTAAATTTGCACGATGGGGCTCTCATGGGGAGATGCCACAGTTTAATGTGTAAGCATCTAGTAGAAGATACTACATGGATCGTTGCTAGTGACAGATGATAAGATTGGTTGTCGTGGAATTGTAACATATTCATTTATGTTGTATAAAATCATTTCTTTGTATCAACACGATTTCTGGGGGTCGGCAGCACTTGCTATTTTTCTGACAACTTTGACAATCTCATTCAACGAGCCTGGCATCCCATCTGGTAATCCATGAGAATAGAAGCCAAGATTTTGTCTACCCACTGGCCAAACATCACTCATAAGGCTTTGTATTTGTGCATTAGTCATTGTTGGTTCCTTATGAACAACCTCTAACACTTTCCAGAGTGCCAAGCATTCTGCTCCCTCAACATAGTGAAAGCTCACGGTAGACGGAGAACAACACATGGCTCCACTCTGCGGCTTGTGATGATATATCTCGTCTACTCCTAACACGCCGTCGAGAGCATCGTGTTTGTTCAAATACCAGTCATCGACTTTACCAGTAGTCTCTCGTACTAATCCAAACGCATGGAAAATATGCGACGAGTCATCCCTAGTGTCTATTACCTTGATATTCAATACTTCGTCAAAGCACTGTGCAGTCAATAAACCTGGATTACCTTGAATCCATTTTGATGCTCCAGCAGCAGAGCATTTTGAGTTCGGTTTGTCCCATTCAGCAACTACAAGTCAAAGATGTTCTCTTCTTAGTTTGTTTGATTGGTAAACAATTGCACAAAGAAATGGTCAGAACACTTACTAAGTTTCTCGATTGTAGATCTAGATAAAACATAACCAGCTGCACCTGAATTGAAAACAGTTTCCTTCTTTCCCTTTAATGCATGTCCGGCATATAAATCAAGATTGCTATCTCTATTGTTAAGAAATTTGCACAGATTGTCAGGAATCACAAAGGTGTGATCATTTACAAAGAATGCAAAGTCTGGATTGATCTCTCTGTGTACTGTTCTAATAACATGATCCAACCTCTCAACTCCCATTTCGACACTGATTTTTTCAGGAACAAGAAGTACTTGAGGATATGGATTGTTTTTTGATGTAGTCGATACGAAATTGTTTGATCCATCGGAGAACTCGTCATTGGAATGCACCACATAGACAGCTCGAGAGGTTGGGCCCCACGTTTTGGCTATGTTGTTTAATCTTAACGGACGACCTTGCGGATTTACAACGCTACGGCAATTCAGGTGCAATTAACAGTGAGTAGTTGTGTTAATGATAACTAATATATCTTACCTGCATATGAAATGATCTCACCTTGGCATTACAATTGTTACAAAGCGAGGGTTTGCACTAAAAGCTTTTGTACCAACATTAAGTTGATCAGCAGTTGTATTGTAGCTGTCTTTTCTAACATGAAGGTCGGGCTTTCTTCTTCGAGAGAAGAACGCACTAGTTAACGCAAATACACCTACAATTAACAGAATTCGAGTCCAGACACTCGTGTGCAATTTCTTTTGGCGCTGGTTGTAAGATGATTCAGTCTCATTTTGGGTGGCTGCAAATTGTCCTTCGGGTGATTTTTGCTTAATTGTACCTCGGTGTCGAATGTTCATGGTGCATAACAATGCCGGGGGGTGGGGGGGATAAAATGATGTCTCCATTCATAGGTATTGTGATTGTATGATACTTGTTGATACCTCTGTATTTTTGGAAAGTAGACGGACCCGATCTTCAACGCCATACCCAACAGACCCAGTATCCACACCGGTAAATGGTGTAAAACTACGCCTACACCGGCGGCGCTGTACGCAACAGAAGAACTCTTCAACATGATTTGTATCATACGCTACATTTTGTGCTTCTTTCTATGCACCAGCAGCGATTTCATTTCTGCATTTAATGCCGATTTGTCTACTTCAAGTGCCACACGCCATGTTACACCTCTTTTCTGGGGCGATGGGAAGAACGCCGCACCAGTGATGTGTGAGATTGATAATATTCCAATACTGGAACCTATTCCAGAGGGGTAAGTTCGTCTTTTAATGATCCTTAAATGAAAATTGTCTTCTATCAGTGCCCCTGTTTTCATCTCATTTTCAATCTGCATTTACATTTCTCCTTGCTATATGCTGACAATCTTCTGGATATTTAGATGTAAAAGGCTGTTTTTGGTTCGACATGGTGAAGTAATCAACCCAGTAAGTTTTTACTTTTCATCTTTCACGAGTGATGGATTCTGCACAAGGTTCAACTGTGTCATACATATCACATCTACCACATCAATTCCTTACAGGGAGGAGACAGACCGGTATACTATGGAGCAATGGATGTTCCTCTCTCTCCTTTAGGCGAATTAGAGGCAATCGAAGCTGGTGCATATCTATCAAATTACAACCTAAAACACGTAGCATCTTCGCCACTTTCTCGTGCCAAGTTTGGCGCAAGACAAGTCATGACTCGCCAGTCTAAGTCTGCTCAAAACAGCGAAAGCTCTCCAGAAATAACAATCTTGGATGGGTTTAGAGAACTAGATAGAGGATCTTGGTGTGGCAAAACAAAAGATGAAATAGGAGAGGAGCTAATGGCAAGATTTGATGCGTGTGACGAATCCATTACACCTGAAGGAGGTGAGAGTTACCCAACATTGAAAGCCCGAGTACTAAAAGCTAGAGACGAACTGTTGGGAATGACAGATATCGGTAGAGCAAGTGCTGTGGTGAGCCATTTGCAAGTTACTCGAGCAATACTTAGCGAAGCTATGGGAATGGAAGTTAAAGAGATGGCCAGTTTAAAGATTGCAACCGCATCAATTACATGTATCGACTATTGCTCAACGACCGGTAACGAATATGTCAGGTTTCAGAGTTTCAAACCAGAGCGCGGACTCGAGAAGAGTAAAGACGGGGCTAACTGAATTCATTTCTGAAAATAAGCTTTTGGGGAAGATGAATCTTTTAATTGTCGCTAATGCTATCATAATATCATAATCACGCATCACCACTTCCGGCAAGAGACGTTTATTACCGCTTTCCAATGATTTAATCAATTTGCTAAGCGAAGAACACAATCCTTATTTTTTTCAATTGACGACGCATAACTATTGAAACAGCTCAAATGAATGCCACGCGATCTCTTTTGACCTTCACCTTCACAATTCTTCTCCAACTCTTAATCCAAACAAGAAATGATGGGTGAAACTCCCTTGTCCTTCAGATTTTTGCGTTTCAATGCTTCTGCATCATATTTGTACGCAATAAATTCTTTCACTGCAATAATCAGGAAAGTTGCTACAACCACAAAAACCATTGTATGGAAAACAATAAGGTACACAGAAACTATGATTGCCAGTCCTAGTCCCAAAGAGAATAGGACATTGCGAGACAATGAGCAGAACCGCACGAATGATAATGCAAATAGTCGTAAAACCAGATAGGATATTGCCATGGCAAGGATAGCAAGCAATCCAGAATTCTCTTCTGACCTGGGTTTATGTACAGGTGGCGGCAGCTGCACTCCTTCTGACCTGGGTTTATGTACAGGTGGCGGCAGCTGCACTTCTTCTGACTTAACGTCTTCATCCATTTTTCCCCACTCGCATTCATCCTCGTCTTCCAAGTCGTCCAAGTTGATCTCTAACGACGCCATATGGCGGAGTTCGCTAGGTTTTTGGATGCTATTCTGAAATGCCTCGGAAATATCTCTGCGAAAAGGTGACGGTTTCCATTGTGGTTTCTTTATGTCATCTCCAATTAATCAGAAACCTTAACTCCCTGCATTGACTTCATGTCAGATTCACTCATGGCTGCTGATCTCTGCTGATCGTGTATGTATTATTATTTCCTTGGTCAAACAGAAGAGGATAATAAATATGGTACCTAAGTCTAGCTCGGCTCGAACTGTTTTTGAGACACTTGCAACTTGCAACTTGCAAGTTGCAGGCGAGAAACGTCGTTCTTCGTGTGTCGTCGTCTTTCATCAAGACTTCGCATCTCTGCGCATCATCGCTAACAACCTTGAGAGACCTTCGCAAGAGACACAAGAAAGAAATTGGGGCGACTTCTTCTAGGTAGTTACTAACTACACTTCTTATTATATTAGAGGTATTACATACCCGCTACCGCTACCCACTCAACCCGCTAATAGTCGCAGGTCGCACACTGTCGTCGCACAGTGGATAGTGCATGCAGTGGATAGTGGACTAAGGTATTGGAAAGTGAAAGTAACCGAACGAATGTCAGCAACAAAACGTGGAGAAACAACACCCCTCCTGACTAGTTCCAAAGTGAAACAAAGTATGGTGACTGAAAAAGAGCTTCACTCCTCTTTTCTTCGTATATCCTTCTTATTTGCAATCAATCACGGGGCGCTGCTAAGTTGTCTCGGTCTTGCGAGGTAATTATGCTCAGAATTGTAGGTGCTTCTTGACGGTACTCATTTTAATATCTATAATTATATATTTAGTGCTCGCTTAGGCAATGTTGTTGCAAGCACCTCGTCGTCAGTTCTTTATGTGTTCAATACGGGATTCGCGTTACTTGGAGCACCATATCTTGTAAAACAAAGTGGACCCCACAATGGATTAATAATAGGCATGCTCATGGTAAGTGGTTATGATTGTAAATGTATGCGAAAGAATTTCATGTCTCATCAAACCAATTAATTATGGACTTAGTGCGCTGCATATGTGGCAAGTTTTTGGTCAGTAGTTGCGCTTTGTAATAATGACACACAAGGAGATGATGATACCCAGGAAGAACCATCACAAAAAGCAAATGCATGTTCAGAAACAATATCCATAATTGGAAGTGTTATCGGTGGGATAGGGAGTGCAGTATTATGGACTAGTCAAGGGTCATATTTCTCTAGCTTGTGTGCCCAATATTCTCGTTCGATAGAAGAATCAAATATACCGTTTGAGAAAGTTACAAGTAAATTGGGCGGTGAATGGTGAGTAGAGTATTAATCAAGTATCACGCCAAACGTTGCATGTCTCATAATTGTTTTAGGGCCTTCATGTTTTTGTTTATTGAAGTCTGGATGAGAATCTTATCAACGATATTAGCCAATGGCATTCATACTTCTGTTGATTCTGAGGATGCTTGGTTCAATCATGGGATGAATTGGAGAGGTATTTTTGGGGTGTACTCCATTCTTGGTAAGCCGTTAATCTCTCATTACATTATTATGAGTTTTTCAATGCTAACACTTTACTCTCTTTAGCATTTGGGGCTGCTATCATGATGAACTGGGTCACGTATCATGGCGAAGATAGTTCGAGAGAGATGGAAGAAAGCACGGCAATACCAAGCGAAGAAGACAGCAACACGAACATGGAAGACCCTATGTTTGAGAATGCAGATGAAAATGATGTAGACACTGATACGTTTAGAGTTGATGAACACCACGACAACCAACTGGAAATAGAAACAATACCCATATCACCGAAGTCTCCTCTGCGTCAAGCTGTTGCTGCAGTAGATCTTCTCATACACGACAACAAAATGAAGTATCTGTCATTTATCAACACAACAGTGAGTCAACTTATTATGGCACTTGAAGTCAGGTATCACCGTTAGCTCATAATTGAATCCAAACAAATATATCTTTAGTTCGGTCTATGCACTGCATTTGTGACGTTGGTTGTAAATGGTCAAGTTATTCGGATAGCATTACATGATTACAGTTCGCGCTATGTGGGCATTTTTACCGCAACATCTTCTATGGTTGCGGCGATTCTGAGCTGGGCATTTGGGGCATTAGATTGGTTATCTCATTCATCGGTAGACAGCCAAGACTCGTCCTTTCGGGGCAAACTTTATCGATGTATCACATTCTTTCAGCCAAGCAAGGGCAGGATACTCTCTGTTGGGGCTATTTCCTATCTTCTGATTGCATTTCTCTTTCTACTGTTCCCATCATATGACTCTTGGAATTTTTGCTCGCTTCTACTAATTTATGTTCTTCTGGGCATCGGAAGGAGCACGTATGAAGGTACGCTGCGTGCTGTCTTTGCTGATTTCTTCCCTCAAGAACGAGAAGGAGCTTTTGCCAATATAATTTTGAGTACCGGGCTAGCCAGTGTGTTGGGTTTTTGGCTCGCGGGAGTATCCCCATTTGCTTTAGAAGTCGTCACAATCGCAAGTGCTCTTTTGGCTATAGTTGGGTTTTGGAAAGCAAACACGTTGTATATATCCGAACAAGAGAGATTAGAGCCACTGCCATCATCTGAGGATTTTGTCATCACATAGTAAGTTATGACACTAGGTACCATGAACAGAGCTAGTAGCTATTTTATAGTTATTAATCTTTATGAATGTAAGATCAATTCGACTAGAGTAGAGCCGTGTGAAATATCACTACTGTCACGCCATGTGATCGAAACTTAGTTACTAATGAGGACTTCCTCCATACAGGTATTGGTTGATTGCCCCACCACCTTTAAATGCTGCAGCTGTGGCATTTATACATTCGTCTCTTTCTTTCCTTGTCCATCCTTGAGCCAATTGTTCGATTTCATCTTTCACTTTTAGTTTCAGATCATTCACATCATCTCCCCACTATGTTGTTTTGCGAGTTAATCAAGATAGAGGGCAAACGAAGCATAAATCTATTCACAAAACTCTGACTCACCTTGTAGAACTCCAATGTTTCTCCATCCAACAGCATCTTACTCATCTGTTTACCAATCATTCGTCCACCAGCAAGATGCGCAAATACAAAGTTGTAATAATGACACATAAACTCCGGGACACCTTCTTTTGTCCCATCGTCTTTTATGGTAATAATATTGCGTAATTCTTCACTATAGTTCTGTCCCGCCTTGCCCACCTCAGGTTTCTCCAACTGAAATACTTTGCACATCCATTCAATATCCTTTTCTAACGCAACAGTGCGTTCTAAACCTGTATTTCTAAACCTACCCAATTCATCTGTCAATTCTACTTTGTTTACAATCTCCTCAAGAGTTTCATACACAGCATGCGAATCGACCAAAAAGTTCAAATAATCTTCTTGATTTGGTACAAATGGAACTTTGAGTTTTTCGGGAGCAGACGCCTGACCTTCTCGAGGAGCTTGTTCTTTGGTATGAAGTTTCATGGCTACATCACGTAGCTCCGTTAATATTGGCGGAAATTCTGTTTGAGATGCAGCATCTACATCTGGCGTGGCTTGTGTAGCAGCCATCCGTATGAAAGTGTGGCTTGAATGAGGAGCTGGCAGTATCAGAGATTTTCCTTGGGTTGTTCGGTGATTGTATGGCCCGGAGACCCATGATTGAACGAAGCAATGCGACGGGGGCAACGTCATCAACAGGATAACAATGGATACCTTCATTTTAGCAATGGTGTTATGGGGTGTGTAGATTATTGAGAAGATCAAGGAATGATGAACGTGACAAGGAGTTGAACTATTATATTTGCTGTTCTGTTTTAGGAATCAAGTACATTGAAGAGAATACCATTGCGTTTGTGGTAAGTACGTGCTCGGTACGTGGAAGCCTCGTGTAAATTGCTGATGACTGATGGGTTTTTACGGGAATCCTTACCAACTTGATTGACTTGAAGCTTTGTCAGCTTTTCGAGAAAGAAGTTACCAATTCCTACCTACATATGGTCCAAATTAACGGGAATATCTTCAATTAAGAGTAAAAAACGAGAATGGGCGGGAAAGAAAATCAACAGCTTGCCCATTGCCCATCCCCATCCAGTTGTTCCAGTCACACGCCTATCATATCAACAACAACCACCATGTCGAAAAGAACGTTATTCCTCTTTGCATTATGCAGCACCATCTTACAGTACGCATCTCCATTCTCTTTCAACAGGCCAGCGACCAGCCATATGAAAAAAGCTTTCAATTCCCGCAAGGCAGCCCATTCATTTGAATCATCCCCGTCATCGCCAAAGATTAATGACAGTACTATTGATACTAATAAGATGCCTCTTGCGACAGCGCTCGTGCATTCCATTGCATCAATACCGTTAATGTATCCAACTATTGTTTCGGCAGCAGATGATTATGAAGTGGCCGAATTGCCTCCTGTGTATGTCCCCATACTTTTTGCGATTGCAATTATTGGAGGAGTTGGAGTATTGACAGCTAGTCTTGGCGATGTTATGAACGAAGGTTAGTTTTGCGTACTACTTTTTTTCTATACTTGGGGCATCTTTTATTGTGGTGACTTATATCGTTATTTATTACTTTGCTATTTCCTTGTCTATATATAGAGGCGTCGCTTGGTCTACAATCAGGTGCTAGAGCTAAAAAGGAACGAGACAGAAGTAGATCCAGTTACTTCAAGAAGTAAATCATCAGTAATAATTGATGGCAGATAAATTTTGATGGTGGGCATGGCTGACGCTTTGACATGTATTTACGGGCTCTGAATTAGTAATAATGACGGATATGATGACTCGGGCAAGTGACTCACTCAACAAATGTTAGATAGGCTACAGTCATAGTTGTGCAACACAAATGAGCATATTTAAACGATAACAGCAGATCAAGATTTAAACTAGCTTTTATTAGCAAGAAAACAATTATTAGAGCACTATTCTCAAGTCTCAGTTGGAGCAGGCCGACTACCCAATCTCCCCGGATCAGCACTTTTGTAGTATGGTTTCGGAGCAGCTCCTCTCGCATCTGACCCCAAACTTGCTCCCGGTCTACGAATAACTCCACCTCCGGGTCTAGGCACTCCCAAACTTCCACTCGCTGAAAAACCAGCTGCCGCAGCGGAACTTTTGGATTTGAATCCCCCAGGTGGTCCGGCCGGTTGTATCTTCCCTCCTTCGCCGAGCACTCCGGGTTGTGGTTGTGGTCCGGCACCGACGGCCCCTCGTTTCGGTACACGAGCCCAATTGACAATAATCTTCCTCCCCCCAATATTAGATCGATTTGTGGATGCAATGGCATGTTCAGTGGCTTGTGGAGTAGTGAATTCGATGAATGCCCCCTTATCAGCATGCATCCTAACAGAAGATATTTCACCAAACGAATAAAACTTTTCACGCAAATCTGCCTCCCGTATATTCTTTTTGGTGCCCTCATCAGTAAATCTGACATACAACGTGGCGACGGCACGTTCATCCCCCTCCCCACCCCTCGCTTTCAACTCTGCCCTCCTCTTTTCTGCCTGTTCCTTCTTCCTCCCCATCATCCGTAAGGCCACTGGATCGTTCGAGCCGAAGAATCGATCCTTGGTATTCTGCTTACTCAACGGATCATTCCTATCCCGTGGCATCTCATGACGGAACGGACACTGCGATCCCCTATTACACTCCCCCTTGGCAAAGAAGGAGCATAACTTGGGTAAATTCCTTTCATACATGGGTTCCATCCGTGCCATACTCTGTAACTTCATCGCCGCGGCACTATTGGTAGGGACATTCCCCTGTATATTCCGTCCCAACTCAATATCCCGTTCCTGCTGCGCCGTCATCCAAGCCCGATTGGCATCGCTCTGCGGAGTCGCCAACACCGAATCCTTACACCCTTCTTCGGCCAATATCCGATCTCGAACCTGCACCGGCAGCCCGTACTGCAAATCGTAGATACATACCTGACAGACGTTCTTGGAACGGGCGCAGGTGCGGCATATCTCGACTTTTTTGAGACGACCCCGCGTGCCGGCTTGCCAGGCGAATACCGTGAAGGGTATTTCGCAGACACGGCATTTTTTGCCGTAGGGTTCCTTGGTCATGCGGACGTAGGGGTTGTCCCCTAGGCATGTTTCGCAGACCAGCGGGAATTCTGTGAATGTAATATTATTATTGTTTGGAAGTGTAAGAGAACAAACGAGACGGTTAGAGAGAGATTTTATAGCAGCTGCGCATCGTCATCAAAGGTTCAATGCCATTACTTACCGGTCTCTTCCCACTTCTGTTTGTTGTCGTCGCGTTTGATTGCAGTGCTCATGATGCTGTTACTTATGAGGTTGCACCATTCGTTCGTTGTTGTCTTGAAAGTTGAAAGCTTTTGTTTTTTATTCGTGCGCTGTCGGCTGTCGGCTGTCGTGTGACATATATCTTACCTTTGATAAATATGAAATTCTTTGTATCTACTATCATTGAATCAATACAAAAATATAGGTATCTAGCGCTGCGCGTTGGGGGGGGACACAAGAGGTTGCTCGGTGCAAGTTGGTGGGGTTCCCAAATCTTACCTCTAAATCTTATATAATATACAATTGAACTATCAATAAAATATAACAAACATGACAGGTACAAAGTACATGGACATGTCCCATCAAAAATCAAAAAAGATCATCATCGCGGAAGTCAAGCGATTGCTTACCGATTACCGATTACTGATCTGCACAAACTCTACCCTTCAATTGGAACAGCAGTGAGGGCACTACCATATCTAGATACAGCGTAGGTGGTACATCGAGATCAAATACACAGAGACAATGAACGATTCTATCAGGGATGCTGTCAGTTATTTGGATGAAAACAAACCACGTGGTATCCAAATCGACTTCTTACCCAGTGATGGCCATCACATCAGAGCCTATTTGAGAATGCCTGGTGAAAGCGGCAGCTACAGAAGATGTCCTCGTGAATTCACACAAATTCTCAGAGACCGGGATGAATGGAACAGATTGGGGGCAGCCTTTGGACAAAACACTTCATTGGAAAAACTGCAACTGCGCGATGGGTTAAGAAGGCCCTATCACATCGACAATGAATCGTATGAGTGCATCGAGGCAATTTACAGAGGATTAGAGTTGAATAGCTCATTAGAGAACATTGAAATTGATTTGGATTTGATGAATGATGAAACTCTTCCTAGTTTCAACCTGCGCGATGCACAATTCAAAGGGAGCTTGAAAATTTTCAAATTATGCGATGGACGTATGAAAAACAACCAAAGTCACATAATTTCTTCCTTTTTGGAAAACACATCATTGCAATGTTTTGATATTTCTTCTGTGGCCTTTGATGCCTTTAACGAACAATCATTCGGAAGGATTATTTCGGCATGCACAAAGGTGCAAGCTCTTGATGTGGAATGCAATACCATTTCTCAATATACCACAGTAGCTTCTTTGCTTAGGAATCCAATAGTGAATCTATCCGTCATTAGTTTTCATTTTGAAAGTATGGACGAAGAAAAACTGTCAATAATTGCAGCAGGGTTGGCCCGCAATACAACACTAAAGTTCTTAGTATTGGGTTTTTATGGTATGAGTATCGGGGATACGGGATACGGATACAAGCATATTGGCCAAAGCTCTGTGTGATGCATCAAGCATTGAAAGTATTCACACATCAAATCATACGCTTGAACATGTATCTCCAACTGAGAAAATGTTTCCCATCATGTTGGATTGTCTCAGTTTGAACAAGATTGGAAATAAGCATGAAGTCATTAGGAAGAAGATTGCAAAGTACTATTTCAACGGAGATTTCGACATTTCTCCATTTGCCAAAATGCCAGTGTCAGTACTTCCGAAAGTGTTAAGCCTGATTGAGGGAGAAAATGAAAATCAGCAATCGGCAATCTTTCGATTGTTGAAATTAATTCCTGAATTGTGTGATGTTTCCAGTAGAGATGTGGGAAATGCTACTGGACTTAATGGCAGTAAAAATGAGCATGACAATTTCAATTGTAATAAGCGCCTTAAGATTGACAAATAAAGTAAGACATGTACTTCAGTTCGTGTTCAATTTCTTTTGTTGCCGTAGGTTTAAATTCCACAACTAATATCTGGTCTGCGTATGCAAGTTACAGGCCTGAGAGAAAAACATACACATTGCTTCATATTATTTGCCAGGTAAATCAAGGTAAATGGACAGAAACAAGGAAATAATAATCACTTGAATGTTCTACAAAATCTACCTTTTAGCTTATTGGACGTAGGTACATAAAATAAGTTGAGACTGCACCTAACCATCATTCTTGCTGCATTTAGTATCTGTTTTACCGTGTTATCACAGTAATAGCCAATGCATGATGTTTTCAGTCTCAATTCAATGTTCATCAGCATCATAATTATGGTCTGCCACAACACTCAATTCTCCATCACACACCATATACAATACCCCTCACAAATAATCTACGACTGCTCCAGTTGCTCAATTAGCTTTGCCATGTTGTCATGGTATCCTGTGCAGAAATGATCAGTTACCATCGTATTACTCAACTCAATCTGCCTTAGCATTTTCATTCCGCAGTCCGTTACAATGCCTCCAATTTCATGATTATCGTTGTCTCCTTTATCCCACATGACAACACACCGCCCGGGAACATACAAATGATCAACATCTTTTTCAGGGGCTGCGTGAGTCTCATCAAAAAAGACATCTAACTCTTCTGTACTAATCAACAAGTCATCGTCAATCTTGGCCACCTCCTCTTTGTAATACTTGTGTAGGCTAGCCCAAGTATCCAACTTGTGTCCCTTGGCATCCAATTTTTCATTCACCTTCAAAACCAGCTTGTTCATGACAACCATATTGCTAATACTAGCACGAGGCACAATGTCGCAATTATTAACTACTGAAGTGATGAACGGAGAACACTGTTTGGATGCCTTGTAGGAAACAACTGCAGGAGTAGCAAATGCCAAAACACGAAGATCCGTGTGATTCTTGCGGAATGCAGGAATACGTGCTCGTAGCTCCATTCCAAGCAGACAGGCAGTTCCAGCACCCAAGCTATGACCGGTGATGAGAACTTTATACTTGAGTGGCAAAAAGACGTATTCAATCGTATCCTGGATATCATCGGCCATCCACTGTCCGTGATTTAAGGTGGGTTGAGGCATGCTGTAAGTAAATACACATCATTTATGTTGTTGAATATTCGTTTCTTACCAAAGCTGCAGTATGAATACCTTCGTGGCAAAAAATGTTATTTGTATCACGAGGCTTGGCATCATGAGGTACATCAAAATGACAGCAATGTTCTTTTGGGACAGCCACCAAGTCTGTCAATGCATCAGCAAGTGTGCTAGTTCCTTTTAGAGCGATGATGGCCGTCTTATTCTTGTGATCAAGAGCAATAAAGTGTCCGACACGGCCAGGTTCAGTTGCTGTATCATGGCGTAATAGATCAAGTCCGGCTTGCTTACAGTTTGCACTGAGAGCAGGAAACGAAGTCTCGTATGCCCAGTCTGCGTATTCAAGAGCAGTCTTGAGTTCTTTGAGCTCGTCCAATTTGACGTCATCATCCTTTCTGTCATTATCATACAGTTTGTCACGATAATCAGCATCTTGAGCTTTAATCTCTGTGTAGAGATGAATCATGCTATACAGAGCTGCGACTATTTGCCAGTAAGTCAAATTGTCAGGCGTGGTTTCATCCCCCTCCGCTGCCACAATTGCCATCATTTCCTTCAACTTGTTGATAATCGCCACAGGATTTGCGAGATCGTCGTTGGCATCTTTGCTTCCTTCTACGTCTTTTCGAGAATACAAACGTCTTTGAGAGTGAACACGGATGGAATAACATTAAGATTTTGTTTTGAGAGTATCTAGTATTATGCAAGATTACGCAGCAAACAAGTCAACTCACGCCCAATTCGGCAATGAAGACCACGACACATATATTAGTGCCGTAGAGGCGACAATGGCAACTATTGTCGAGGTGTCGATGTAAGATGGCATGGTAAGATATTCTAGATTGCAAATCTTTTCACAGAGGATGTGTTTGTTTAGATCCACTGAGATGAGAAAGAATTGTGAGAGAGGTTGAGAGTTGAGAGGAAAAAAGGAAAAATCTTATCGACTTGCATCTTGTTTTAGTGGGCTCCAGATCGATATTACCTGGATATTACACAATAAAAGTAAAAGATATGGGGATATTTGCCCTCTAAATATATAATATTGGAAGATTCTGGCGGGAGAAAGCGACAAAAAAAAATAATGTACACTAAAAGCTTTCAAACAGCTATGCTATGTAAGCGAAACAAAACCAACATGTCAACCATTGATTCCGATATTCCAACCCCAGTTCCAATAGACGAATCCATTCCCAGTGATCTAATCTGCTCTATTTGCATGAGCATACCGTCAAAACCGGTGACCACACCTTGCCACCATTTATTTTGTAAAGACTGCATTCGACAGGCATTGTCGGTAAAGAAAGAGTGTCCTGTCGATAGATGTAGAGTCCAACCGAATCAGATAAGAGATTTGATAGAGGGCACTTTGTCATGGAGACTGTGGGCAAATATAAGAGTCAAATGCGCCAATCATGATAATGGATGTTTGTGGACTGGTGGTATTGTAGACTTTCTAGGTCACGCTGAGTCGTGTACGAAGAAGAAAAGGAACTGCGATAACGGCAGCAGGAGCAATTTGGAGGAACTCAGGCAGTACAAACAGTTAAACATTACATTGCAAGACAAAGTTAGGCAACTAGAGGAAGAGATAGAAGCACTCAAGATGCAACTCGAAGAAAATCAGGGTGGTGCAGACATTGAATCTCTTGGACTATTTGATGAATACTATGATTATAGTCGAGATGATATCGTGAAGTTGTCTCAGCTGATTTCACTTCGATTGGAGGACAAACCGGATTATGTTGACAGAAACAAAATATTCAACTGTTTGCATGAGAGATTCAAGGATTGGGAAAGAGGTTATATTGATAACCCAGAGTACTACGAAATTAACATGAAGATGCTGATTGCAACATGCTATGCATCCAATTGGTTCTCGAGTAAGCAACATGAAAGAATTGGTATTATGCTTGATCAGATTGTCGATTAGGCCATAAACCTTACACACAATAATATGCTATGTTATGCTACACGATGCCATGGCATGGATTTGCTAAGAGAAAATATCATGGTGCCCATGCATATGAAATGAGCTATTTGAAAATGTTAGCTTCTACTCCTGTCAAAAAATGATTTTTCTGTGTGGTAGCAAAACGAAGTAGGAGCTCTAAGCAAATACAATGCCAGATCCATACAACAAATCATGATAGATATGATCTTGCCGACGCCCTAACTCTTGTATCAAATGCCTTGGATGTTATCGGAGTATCGTATTTGTAGAATGGATTCATCAGCAGCTGTAATGTTTTAATGAGTACATGATATGTCGGTCATAGGATGATGTCAAATGCATCAACACATGATTCTCAACGATGGAAAAAAGTACATTTGCGATTCTTACCTTGACATAATACGTGTAAACCTCGTTGAAGAAGCTCTTTATGACTTCATCCCCCTTCCCATTATGCAGCAACATGAATTTTATATTCCCCGCAGTTAGAAACGTCGATACCTGCTGATGATTCACCTGCTCAATATTATGTCCATTTGAAAACCCCAACAAAAGAATAAGAGATGCATCATAAACAAATAATAAAATCAAGTATAACAAAAGAGGATGCAACATACCTTGTCCACAACTCGTAAATACATATTGGTCGTAGTCCAAGCGCTCTTCTCTACCAAATCCAGCGCTGAATGTAAAACGAAGTAATTCTGACGCGTGGATAAGTCGTTCCCCGGCGCTCCGGAGTGTGTGTCGATTTCTGCTTCGTAGAGGGGTTCGTTTTGGCCTACGATTACAAAGAGGAGAGGAGATGACATGATGATGTGAATGTACGCTTTGTATTGTGTTTTGGTGTATTGAGGAGGAGCAAATGGAAGAAAGGATTTTAGGCAATGAAGAAGAGGAGTTATTTCATATGAACTATGAACAGCTATGAACCCCCCAATGGCAAAACCGTTTGGCCAACAAAGGTATTCCTAAAAGTATTATGGCATTTCAGAATATCAAATAGATCAATGTACCTTTAGTGCTCAAAGAAAACCACTACGCTGCCTCTCGTCCTCGCGTCTACTTATCTCTCGTCTGCTCAAATCACCAACCATGATGTCCTTCGCTCGCTTTCCCAGCAGACTGCATACATCAGCCCAGCAGAGCATCCGCAGACATGTCGGCCTCACGTCCCTCTTCTCATCTCACTCCGCCGCATCCAAGAAGATATTAACACCCATCCACCAATACCAACGGTTCAACTCACCCACGAGGTTATTGCCCATTTCACCCTATCCCAGCAACAACAACAACATCATCTCTCCGGTAAATAATACAGTTTACAAAATTGCCCTCCTTCAAAATCTACAAAAGAAACGAGTGGAGGAAATCAACAATCTCCAATGGATCATGGACAAGATGAAAATTGCGACGCTACCATCACCGACTACGACAACAACAACCCCCGCCGCACCGCGGACGACGACGCAACGTACATTCCAAGCAATGAATCGAAATGCACGAAAGGCCAAGAAGGCCAATCATGGGAAAAGACCCTGTTCGCGCGATAGGAGGAGGTGGAAGATTAAGAAGTGGGCTAATACCTCGAGGAGGGGTTAGAACTGCATAATAACACATGATTAAAAATATTGAGATTAATGGGGAGACGCAATAAAATGGTTTGGCATTTGGTTATGAACATGATTGGGGGTGGATTAAACACAAAAAAGGCTATGATGAAATAGAATTAGTGGTTGAGTTATGGGAGAAAGTGCATCAGTGGAATAATATGCTACGGGGGAATACACGCGGCACAGAAGCTTTGATGAAGGAGTTTGGTCTTTCATGTTTTGACCAAAGAGATGAGTTTGACATAACATAAACCAGCTACTTAAAAAAAATCAAAAATAAGAAGCATGCAATACTGTTCATCTACAGTAACAATAATTGAAAATGAAATTAACAATACAGACATTATTCAGTTTAAATTCTATCTCTAAAAATACTATAGCCAAATTAATTCTAACACATACTTAGCCAACATTACTGAGATGTCAATACCGAGGGAAGATGCGATAATAGATTATAATTTCAGAATCAGGATTGTCGCAAATATCACGTCGAATGAGACCCAAGGTAACATTGTTTGGAAGTGCCACCGCCTGTTCACCGACGGTTGTCAGTATCTTTTAAATATAGTACATGTCTGTGAGTCAATCTCTCGTGTCACACAGCAAATCGTCTATAAATTGCAAAACCAAACGCATATTCTTACTCACCTGAAAATGGTGATGAGGGAAATAACTCAATTTCTTCCCCAAAAACACCTTCAAATTTTCCACAGTCATATCCTGCGATGTACGTATATACTCTCGTTTCAATCGATCCACGACGCTCTCCTGGGGATGTCGTCTCAATACGAAATCAATCAATGCCGATTCTTTCAACCCCGCAATCGAACTTGCCGATACACCCCCGTGCCGTTGTGCATTCCCGCCACCGCCGCTCTCACCGCCCGCACCAACGCGACGTTGTTTCTTCTGCATATTCTGCTGATGCACACCCCGTTTCCTACTCTCCGAAAAGGCATTATGCATATTCCGTTCCTTATTAATCCTGGCCACCGTTTCCTCTTCGTACTTTTCCAATTTTTCCACATCGCCGTATATCATTTTGATTAACTCGTCGAAATTCTTATCGGGACGGAGGCAGCGGCGGGAGGGGATGTGGATGCGGCATTGGGGACATTCGCGCATGCCGATTCGGAGGCATTTTTCTATGCAGTCGTTGCAGAAGCGATGGAGGCATTCCTTGACGATGCGTGTGTTTTTGATGTAGGATAGGCAGATGGAGCAGTGGAATTCGGGGGAGATTACCTAAATTTAATATATAATGTTAGCGGGGTGTTGAACATTACTTTGTCAATGGCATATCTATAAATAATCACAGCCACTTCTTTACCGACCTTGAGTTGAACCCTAACCCTGGCCGATTCATCAACATTCACCCGCCTCGGCTCCCTATGAATATCATACAGCGTCAACCCCGGAATATCCACCGGCTCCTGCCACTTGGACACCGGGTTGAATTGCGGGTTGTCCGCATTATCGGCAGGTCCGGCCGAGGCGGCGGCTAAATTGTGATCCCGTACCGTGAGGGAATTCAGGGAGTTGGGTGCTGGTTTGTTTTCGGGAGGTGGGGCTCGTTTGTAGGTGCTCATGTTGACCAAGGTGGTGATAAAGGACCAAGCGCCAAGGGCTCGGACACAAGGTCCTGTGATCGGTTGGGAAATTCGTTTTACCTTTCGTAATAATGATATTTATGTAACTTGAGACAGGTAAGATCTTAACATCAGGCATCAAACATTTAACATTAATTAATAATGAAAGCTCATTAAGCTACTCTCTCGCTCCTCTCGAAACCAAGAAATGATGGAAGTAGAACAGCCACAGGCAACAGCCCTCGACAGAGGCGGAGCCGCCTCCCTAACGCCCGAGGCATCGCGTCTCTTTCGGGTCTACAAGACGGTCAGCTCCCTCCTTTCCAAACGGGGATACATGGTCAGTCGGGAGATGAGAGAGATGACACCGGCTAGTTTCACGCATCGATTTGGGGAGTATCCTTCTAGGGAGGGGTTGACTATTTTGGTGGTGAGTTTTTGTTTGTGTGGTATCATCTGTTATTGTTAAAGAGTGGATGGTACTTCAGTTAAACCGATGACTTGATTGCAAGATCATTTGAATGATGTAGATGCCATCAACTTCTCAACAAGTCCTCTTGATTATTATTCTTCATACTGTACGGATGGGCACGACTATTACCTCAAATAACAACAAAATATGGCATCGATGATGAACTCACATCAAAAACAAAAAGGAAAAAGCCGATGACGAAAACAATCAACTATTCGTCTTCTTCCCCGAAGATGAAAAAGTGGGAGTCAAACCCATTAAAATCCTAACCGATCGTATGAAGGATGAAAATGTATCGAATGCTATCCTCGTCTTGAGAGGGGATATTACCCCCTTCGCCAAACAGGCGGTTTTGGAAATGAGTGATAGTTTTAGGATTGAGCATTTTAAGGAGGCTGAATTGTTGGTGGACATTACCGAGCATACTTTGGTGAGGAATCTTTTCTTTATTAATGCTTTGTTAGTTGACTACTTACTCACACTACACTGCTCGACATAATATCTGTAGGTCCCAGAGCATCAAGTACTCTCCCAAAACGAAAAACAAGAACTCCTCAAACGATACCGTCTTCGTGACACACAACTTCCGAGAATTCAACCAAATGATCCTGTAGCGCGATATTACGGTATGAGGAGAGGACAGGTTGTGAAAATTATTCGACCGAGTGAGACGGCGGGGCGTTATGTTACATACAGAATTTGTATGTAGAAGAGAGATAAAGAAAAGGGAAGAAAGATTAGATAGATTTATATAAGGTTAAAATGAGTTATTTTAAGATTTATATTTGAATGAACTTCATAATCTATAATCTCTAGTCTCCATTTTTGGTGCTTGAAACTACAACACGAATTGCATTCTTTTTCCATCATCTTCCGTCTACAACACATAATATAGCATAATATATTGCAATAGATACTGTCTTTTTGTTTACAAGTCATGCCAACTTTCAATTTGATGATTCAAATTTATTGACACAGCATTGAGCATTGAACAACATGTACCTAGTAGCGATTAGGGATAGGTGATAGAGAGTACTTAGACTCGGTAGATAGGCGGTGTATGTACTTAAAATATCATCTTAGATACCAATCGCTAACGCCGGCCAGACGCCCCCGTTGGATTTAAGCTCATGGGATTTTTGTTGATCCGCTTCCGCCTTCGACTACCACTCTCGCTTTAAAAACACACATTCACCATGTTTGGAATTGCCGCTCAAAATGTCCGAAGGGCTGCATCCCGTTCTGTGTCTAGGTGAGTACATATAGGCGTGGCTTTGTGCACGCTCGGAGTTCGGGGTTCGATGCCTACGAGCAAAGCATGAAAAAAGATTTTATTGGTGCCGATAACGAAGAAGATAATATATGGAGGTTTCTCGTCTAATTTATATAATGAGAGAGATATGAAAATGGTAACTCAGCATCCGAATTTCGTAGTTTGATGCGTATGAAGGGCACGGGGCGTAGTGCCTCCATGAAAGATTCGCGGTTGTTGTTGTCGTTGTCGTTGGTTTAACATGAGCATGAAAATCTCATGCGTGCTGTTCCAACAGCAACATGGGGGGATGGATCAAATGTATGAGCTGCTTCTACTATTGCAACATCTCACTGCGGATTCCTCCATGTTAATTAGTTTGACTATTATTTTTTGGTATTCAAGACTTCTAACTGTTGCCATGATTTTCACTTTGTTATCTTCTTCACGTTATAGGGCTGTAATTTCCCGAGGCATGGCCACAGAAAAACAGAGTGAGTTTTGGGACCAATTACTTTAGCTGTTATATTGATCTCTTTCTCTCATGAGTTCTGCTCAACCTCTGGAACATCTACACTACAGTTTTTAACCAAATCCAATCGACTAAAAATATCCAAAAGATTACCAGTTCGATGAAAATGGTTTCAGCTGCCAAGCTCAAGGGCGATGAAAGTCGTCGTTTAACCGCCATCACCTTCAACACATGGGCCGAGGAACTTAATGGACCTCCCAAAATGATTGAGGACGCCACCTTTGAGGAGCTTCCTCAGAAGGTGCTCATTGTACCCATTACAAGTGACAAGGGTCTATGTGGGGGTGTCAACTCTTTCATCACTCGTGGTGTTAAGGACTGTGTTGCAAAACTGAACGCTCAGGGCAAGGAGGCCGATATTGCCCTCATTGGAGACAAGGGACGTGGACAGCTCCGTCGTACCATTCCCGAGATGTTGAAAGTGTCCATGACCGAACTGGCATCACCTGGAAATTTCACCACCGCCTCAGCCATTGCATCTGAATTGATTGGAGTCGGAGCTGGAGACTATGATGCTGTTGTAATCATTTACAATGCTTACAAAAATGCCGCCACCTACCATCAGATGTACAAAGTCATTGCTCCATTCTCTGGAGAGGGAGACAATGAGCCCCTTCTCGCATACGAATTTGAACCTGATACCAAATCAGAAGTGTTGGCTGATTTGCATGAATACCTTCTCACATCTCAGATTTACCACTCGTTGATGGATGGAGCAGCAGCCGAGCAGTCTTCTCGTATGCAGGCTATGGAGAACGCTTCTAAGAACGCCGGGGAAATGATTGACTCTTTGACTCTTCAATACAATCGTGCTCGTCAAGCACGTATTACCACGGAGCTTATTGAGATTATTTCTGGTGCTTCAGCTCTTGAGGATTAAGGTGTGGGGTGTCAAAGCATTGTGGTTAGTTGAGAAAAGACTACAATATGAAGTTGCATTTGTCATGTCTTGAGTATAGTGTGGATATATAGGAAAAACAATCGACATTTCTGGAGTTAGTCATAATATTACTTCAGTTGATTTTATCTGTTCACTGATTCATCAATATTATGGAATATTTTCTATCCGAATCTATTATCACGTATCACTCGTTTGACTCGCTTGACTGTAAACAGATCCTAATGTAAGTTCTCGAGAGATCTACGGGGCAGCCATCAGGGCAATATAAAGTTACAGCTTGTTCAATTATGGTCTTTTCATTACATTTAGGAGTTATGGTGTATGAGAATAGTGAACTTGGCTATCTATTCATGTCATCAATTCTCTATGGGTGGCTCATAATCTCAGTGTGAGCAAAGTGTGTCTGTATTGCCTCGCAGTAACCAGATACATGATGATAGGGGACATTGTATTTTTTACACAGTTCCTTAACATAAGGAGATAGTGCTGGCAAATGGCAGTGGTTGATATTAGGGAACAAATGATGTTCGATTTGATAGTTCAACCCTCCGGAGAAGTAATAGCAGAACAAGCTATCGTTTCCAAAGTTCTGTGCTGTCTTGATCTGATGCTTGTAGAAATTCTTATCAGAAGCATGAGAGCAGTCTACCGTCAGATGATTGATCTGTGTGTTGACCATGAAGCATATACTCATTATGGCTCCTGGTACGGTTGCCCAGATGACTGCTTTCCAGAAAGGCATTGTGAAGTACGGCCAAATATGCAGTAAAAAGACATAAATGATCCTTCCCATCACATGAGCGATGAATCGAGGCCTTGGCATAGATTGAAATGGAACCACATTGTTGTATGTGAGTTTCAAATTTGCTTTGAGATCATTCAGTAACGAGAGGCCGGCGAGTGCCACCGACCATACGAACAAAACATGTAACCAATGATTTTGGCTCGAGTGTGAAGGCCTCCATTTGATACTTTTGTGTTCTCGCATCAGCTGCGGTGCGTGTGCCAAATCCGGATCCTTATGGTCCACATTGGGATAAGAGTGATGTCCAATCACGTGTTCATGGTACCACATCCAGGGACTGGAGAAGAAAGGACAGAGATAAGGAAGCCACGCGTTTACTCTCCAATCAGTACTCAAGCTGAAGTGGAGACCATCATGCCAATAGTTGACAGCTGCTGTCCACATTAATATTGGAGTCAAGAACAGACAAATCCAACTGCCATTGACATAGAATGGGAAGGTCGCAAAGCAGGATACGAGAAGACCAATAATGACACACCATCTCATCGGAGTGGCCTTGGATGCTTCGTTCACAGTAATTCCTCTCTCCTTTGCAATGGCACCAAAGTAACTATTCAACAACGCCTTCAAATCAGAAGAAAAGTTATCATTTTCAATCCCATCCCATACATAATGCCCCCCATCGTTAGAATCCATCAACTCACAGCCCAACTTGGCTTCATCCTCCTTTGGAACTTGATACTTTGATAGTATCTTCAACAGCATTTTTCGTGACATGAAAGGATGGTGTGATTCAAACAACGCCGAACCATCACGTTTATGAATGAGTGAAAGGGCTACGGGGCCTCCCGGGTGCTCAAAGTTTGATAGATCGTACCATCTGGAATGTATTTGAGTTACTAATCGATCCTCATTGTTATTCTTTCGATGTATGGGTGATTTGGCTTCTGTGAAGACGCAGGGACCGTAGTTTTGAATGAGCTGTTGGTGAAAGAGTGAGAGATACGGCCAACATAAGCGGCATAGATTTTAAAAGTGCTCGACAGATCCAACAATGGATTACTCACCCAAACAATCGCGAATACCGCGGTCGATAGAACGACGGCAAAGACTGCAAAGTCTGTAGTCGACAAGGAATCCAATGCATCGATCTTGAGAGGCAATTCACATGGTGTATCGAAATTGATGGCAGCATGCGCCGAGCTGAGATTATTTCCAGCACAAATTGGATCCGTTGATGGGCTCATGATGATTAATAGAGACAACGCTAAACTATACTTCCATTGGTTCGTTTATGATTAGTTTGTCGTGATGGGTACACTGCTAAGCCTCCTCGGAGTTCTTTTGTTCTCCTCTTGATCTGCTTTGGTGTTTGTTGTTTGTTGGCCGAAGAGAGGTGGTTGCCGACGAAGGATTCTTTAGATTATGGAGCAGCCGCTGCAAGATTTTTTCGTTTTTGTAGAGGAAGACGTTGTGG